>SNQJ01S0089823.1:14379-27813 GCA_010110895.2 Picea sitchensis | reverse complement strand
GATAGAGAAAGGGTGGGAGAGAGGTGGAAGAGAGAGGGGAGGTAGGGACAAAGGGGCATAGGGAGAGAGAAAGAGAGTGTATGAGTGGGGCGGATAGGGAGGGAGTGGGTGTTATAGGGAAACCCCCCTGCAGATAGGTGAATCCCCTCTTGTGCTCTAGAATCCTAAGACTAAGACAGAAAGTTGCTAACGTTGATCATTGAAATCCCTTTAAACCTAACTAAACTAATGTATAGAGAAGAGGAAGAAGATGTACCTTTTTGCGATGTTTGTCCTCGTCTAGTCCGAGTTGAGCTCCAATCTCCAAGCTCTTCAACAAGTCCTGCAATCCAATCAAAGACAAAACATGCTTCCTATTCTACTATGATTAGCTTGAAACTAGATCTATCTATTAAAGACAAGTTCATGTAGATAAACATAATCTTGAAGGAAACAGGCCAAGCACATATATATTAATGAAAACAAAGTAAATTTCTTACAACTATAGATGCATATGCAGCAACCTCACCAAGATCTCTTTGTCCAAACCCTTGCTCCAAAGCTCCACGATCATAATGCCAATACTTTCACTGATTATTCTCCTCCACTTCTCATGATATCATAAGTTTGGTATCTCTAAACTCCTCTATCTCCTTTTCCTGCATGGAAAGACCTCATTATATAGGATTTGGAGGCTTAACCACCATGGAGAGGATCTCTCATCAAATCCACTAAGAAAGGGATCTCTAAGATATTTAGGGAGAAAATATCTCTTAAGGATTTTGGGGAGGAAATATCTCTCAAGGATTTTAAGGAGGAAATATTTCAACCATCCATGAGATCCTCCACCTTCCCTAAAAAATAGGAAGCCAAATGTGAGGTGGATTCTCACACTTAATTACTTTATTTTTCATGAATATTAATAATAATTCATGTGCACTTGATTCTCACACTTAATCAATTTATTTTTCATGAATATTAATAATAATTCATGTATACTTGGTATTTTGGACTTCATGCACTATATCCCTCCTCCATATTGACTAGGGATTGTGACATAGTTTATTCCATGGTGTCAAGGTATATGAGACACTTATATGACACTTTACGACACTTAGGGTGAGGTACCTAGGTGTGCAAATTTCATGTGTAACAGAATTCCCCCTAAAGTGTGAGGTCAGAAGAGAGAATGATGGCTGAAACGCATTACAAATTTTTAATGCAAGGGTGTGGACTCGGAGAACCTAGTAGAAGCTGCAAACAACCATCAAACAAATGTTATGACATGTTTCAAACCCAAGGTAAGAATACCTATGCTTGAGTGATAAAAGACTTTCAAGGTATGGCCACCATAAAATACATTGCGGATCCATAATCATATTGACTGAAGAGTATAGCCACCAAAGATACAATGTGGATCTATACTTCCATGACATGAACTTATCGTAGCCACGAGAATTACATAGTGGATCTACGAGATGACAAAACATAGCCACGGACCAATACAAAGTGGATCTATGAGACAGTATATATATCAATGTGCTCAAATGATCTCCTTTCGCAGCCTGAGCCAAGTAGATATCAGAGTGAACACTCAACCCAGGGTCTTCTTATCGATCCCGATGTGATACGAATCTAACCATGTGAATAGATGTTTTGATTTCGAACATGGTAGAAACCACTTGATTACCATTCATTGAGAAAATTGTTAACAAGTGCGAGGGAAATCACCATTGATGTCAATGATCCCCAAGGTACCCTAGTACAATCCAATGAATGTGAATAGATGATTTGAAGTCGAACATTCGTGGAATCATCCAATCAGAGGTCAATGATGTAAACCCACTATCGGAGGCGAGGAGGCCTGTCATTGAGGCATGCAGGTCCCAAGGTACTAACTGGTTTCTAAGTCGAATTCTCGGATGATGTGTTGAAGTCGACAGGAAAAGACTCGTCGAAGGAGGGTCTTGATGTATCCCCCATCAACGACATGAAACTGACATAGAGATGTAAGATGGTGAATCAAATTAGTAAGGACTGACACAGGTAATGAAACTGGAAATTTGTGATGGTTGACTCTTGAGGTGGATACTTCCCTTGAACATTAGGGCACAAACGGCAGAAACATGACAAGGAACAAAACATGATGAAGTGGATACAGTGACTTTCATCGGGTGATCCAAAGGATTAAAGAAACTCAGGGGATTGGTTTAGTGCAGAGGTTCAGCAGATGAAAATATAAATACAATCTGTTGTGTTCAAGGGCGACTGCAAGAGTGACCTGTAATGTTCCCAAAAGTGGCTTGGCTTGCTTCCTTCAATTTTTTCCCCCATCCAAATAGACGAGTACCTCTTTTTATTTTTACGAGATAGAGGAGGGTAACACATGCTCAATATAACTCACCTTCAGTAATTCCCTCTTCTTTTGTTTAACAAACCAGAAGAAGTAACGGTTTGGTCCCATATGGGTCCTTCAATGTATAATTTTTAACAAGTCCAGAGAAAGAAAACTCGGTTGTTTTTCATGTTTAGAGAGTCTGAAAATAACTTAAAGACGACTCCAAGGTTGTCCTTTTTCATAATGTTAGTCTCACGAGGATGAAAAAGAGATAAATTATCACTCGAAAGACGCCATTTCAAACCTTTTAACGAGTGGTAAATGAAGCAAGATCACTCGGCAATCTTTTCATGTTTAGAGAGTCTGAAAAGAGCTTAAAGGAGACTCCAGGGGGTTCATTTTTCGTATAACCTCTACGACTCCGAGAAAGTGATAAAATTCTACTCAGTTACACTCTCATGTATTTACGAGCACAACAAATGAACAAAGGCTAAGCTCGGTATTGGTTTTATTTTTACACAATCTTGAAACAAAATTAAACTATGCTTGTAAATTCCCAACATAATTTCCAAAGGTAAGGATACCCAGGGATGGTTGGTACTCTTACCCCAGCTTGAAAAGCTAGCGGCTTAACTCCAGAATGATAATCAAAGGATGGAGACATGCCCCCCCAAGCTTCAATTCATTCCTCAACTTTGAGGTTGTCACCAATTTATGTACTAGATGGAGAAAAAGGATAAGGGTGGATGAAATGAAGGTTCAAATACGAGACCTAATGAAAGACTTGACTCGAACGGAGAGGTGATTGTTTCATTTTTTAACGAGCTTGACACAGGAAAAGAACTATGCTCAAGGCTCCGGGTTCAATGCCCATATTTTTGTTTCATTTTTTAACGAGCTTGTTATAGAGAGGAAAACTATGCTCAAGACCTCTATTTCATTTTTAAACGAGCTTGACACAAGAAAATAACTATGCTCGAGTTGTTGTTTCATTTTTTAAGGAGCTTTCCACAGAGAAGAGAAACTATGCTCGTTGCTTTACGACACTTGGGGCGAGGTACCTAGGTGTGCAAATTTCATGTGTAACAATTGTTGTGAGAGTCTAAGGCATGTCAAGGTAAGGTCTATGTCTATGTATTTTCATGCCTTGTGATGTCTAAGTCTTGCCATTTCTAGGTCTTACCATGTATAGGAGTGTGAGGGAGAGAGAGGGAGACAGACAGGGGGGTAGAGAGGGAGATAGAGAGGGGGGGTAGATGTAGGAGAGAGAGAGAGAGAGAGGGTGGGTGGGGCGAAGGAATGGATTTTAGAAGTGCATGTGCGTTCCTAGAGCGCGTGCACACTCCTAGAGCACATGTGTGCTCATAAGAACACACACACATTCATTTGAATTCAATTTTTTTTGGGCGGGATTGACAAGGTGTAAGCTAACTTGGTGTGCTCATATTTAGGTTCGGCATGACAAACCTAGTGGTTCAGTCTGCAAATTGATAAAAACCTCCATGTTTTTTAATACCCCTCTATGTCTCTATCTTTGAAATAATTTTTCTACAAGCTAAACAATTCATTTGTTGAAAAAACTATAGACATAGATAGAGTCGACTATGCAGATTTCAGATATATAAATTTTTTTTAAATTAATATTGTTTACTATTTTTAATCTATTTTGTCTTCACATCTATCAAAATCCTAGAATGCATACCTCTTATTCTTGCTATAACTTTTTCCCGGGTTAACCATTTCTCAAATGAGTTATATGCAGCACTAGATGAGACCAATACCTACGATCTAAAAAGAAAAATGTTTTGATCATGTTAAGACCCTCTTAACCTACACGAACAAAAGACATTGTAATTTCAGGAATATGTTTACTTTGATCATTTTTAAAAAATATAAAATTAATATTAAAAATTTCCAAAAAATATATGGAACAATAAAAATGGGTTCTCAACAAGTATACACATTTTTAGAATGAAATTACATCGCTAAGGTACTCAACACTTGCATGAAAAAAAACATATACCTTATATTTTGTTGGAAAATAAGATACCACTGTTAGAAAAAATCATATTTTACATGGTTATTCACAATGTCTATGAATAAAAGTTGTATATTCGGAAAGCTAATTCAATTTCCTATGTTTCATATTCTTACACCATATTCAAATTCATTGTAAAACTACCTTGAATAATCCCTCCAAGTTAACAGATTATTGTTTTACCGGGTTTGCATTGCCACTAACGCATCATGAAAGACCATCATTATCTTGCACATACCCATTAGCCAAAGGTATGGAAGGGCCTATGATGTGGACCATGGATAATAAGATGATAATTAATGGGCCTATGACGTGGACCATGGACGATAATATGATAATCAATGGTTTAATTACACAACTAAGATGGACATAACAAAAGGTCTACATGGTGTGGACTAAATGATAGTTGATGGCTAATAATATTAGCCAAATGTATGTGACATGGACCAAAGCCTATGATGTGGACTATGGATAATAAGATGATAATCAATGGTTTAATAACATAACAAATATGGACATAGCAAAAGTTCTATGAAGTGGACCAAAGGATAGTGGATCGGGGAAAAGATAAAGACCCATGACAGGACCAAATGGGAAATGAAATTTGGAAGATGATGATAATCAATGTTTTAATAACATAACTAATATGGACATAGCCAAAGGTCTATGACATGGACCAAATTATAGTTGATGGGACAAAGCTAAAGGCCTATGACATGGCCCAATGGGAAATGAACTTTGGAAGGTGATCATAATCTATGTTTGAATAAGATAACTAGTATGGACATAGCCAAAGGTCTATGAGATGAACCAAATGATAGTTGAGGGGACAAAGCTAAAGGCCTACGACAAGACCAAATGGGAAATGAAATTTGGAAGATGTGGAAATGAAATTTAGACCAAATACTAGTTGATGGTTTAATAACATAGCTAAGATGGAAAAATCTAAAGGTGTGTGACATGGACCAAATGGGAAATGAAATTCGGAATATGCGGGAAATGAAATCCTATGCCATGAACCAAATGGGAAATGAAATTTGGAAGATGTGAAAAATGAAATTTGAAATAATAGTTAATGGTTTAATGGCCAAAAGTTTATGATTGATAGTGAACAACATAGAGACCTTTTGATGCCAACGCCCTCCCGTCACACCCGTAGGCCAGAAGGTCCACGTCGACTCACAGGATCTTCTCTTCTCTACTGGCCTAAAGAACTCTAAGGTTCTTCTATTTCCCTATCAAGAAATATGCACCCACAGTAACTCTCGTGGGATTCCTCTTATTTACGAATCGGGGGATCGGACTTCGCGATTTCGCGAATCCAAAGGTCGAGTGTTGGATTCTCAAAACCCTGAACCCCGACAATAGTCAACGTTGACCTTTCCCCTTTTCTATCGGGACTTCATCTATCGCGATTTCGCCCCTCGCGATATTGAACAACTTGTATCCCCGACTCCCGATGCCCGATACGCCGAACCTCCGACGCTTGTGCAGATTGACTATTCAACGGTCATTTGCCTCATCGGCACTTCGGGGTTCGCAATATCGTGAATCCTGATGCGATTGTTTTGTAACTTCTCGCCATGAAACCCCGATAAGGCATGCCACCTGTCCCCTCCTTTGACACATGTGGTCCCACACTGTTCCTTTGTCTGTCAGGATATCGCGTATCGGAATATTGCGATCCTTAATGCTATGTGCATGGGACTTTCACCCACGAAACCCCAATGCACGATCCCTCGTGTAAATCTAACGGTCCTTGTGACTTGGATCAATGGACCTACCCCTCCTGAGCTTATAGCCTTTAGAGAATATGATGTCGTATCTCCCTTGCACCTCCGCAAGATCTAACGGTCCACGGATTTTCGCAAAATCTCCTCAGAGAATTTCGACCGTCTATTTCTTCTGATGAATTCTGTAAAATGAATCAAGTACTCCTCCACGAGGACTTGTCCACCTGCGTGCAAACTTGCAATGCCTGTTTAAAACACTTCACGGCACAAGCTTCCTATGCTTCTCTTGGTGATTACTCGAAGGTTCTATACCTCCTGAGCTTTTCTCACGAATTCAAGTTCTCGGAAAGAAGCCTCTTGCTCGCACTCCGTATGACAACTTTCAACACTTTCAAGTGCTTGAATACTTTGACTTTGCGCCCACTTGCAGTAGCAGTCCTTCAACCCTCGCTCAGGTTCGCAACCCTGAACTTCCCTCGGCCTGCGCACTCCTTGCACGGCTCCTGTGCCCAACTGCACCTTTGGGATGAATGAGAACAAAAGCTACCTCTATCTGAACCCTCTGTCAACGCACTCCTTGTGGACACTTCAACTACACTCCTTGCAAGAATTCTCTGGCTCAAATAGAGAAAAAATTGAAACTCATTCCCTCTCCCTCTCAAACTTCAATTCAAACATGAAATCGTATACACAGCATATAAAAGAAAATGTATAACTGGAAGAAAACATTCATGAGCATATCAACGTCAATACACAAAGAACAAACACAAAACCATGAAATTGAATCAACTCTTCTATTAATTCAAATATCTGTACATGGGTGTTCTTACACAGCTCTCTGCTTGCTCTTGCTCTTCCTTTTCCAGAATAATGTTACAATGCACAATGAGGGTGTCTATATCTCGTTTCCCTCTTGCTCTCTATAACTATCTAATCTAGAATTAAATTCTATCTACCTGCATTAACTATCTTAAATGCCTCCTACCTACTAAGGACAAGACTTAAAGGCTCAAGGTCCGATTACAATATACAAGTGTGTTTCATCTTAATGGCTTCATTTAAGATCACGCAACAAATTTCCAAGGTGTTTTTAAAATTTGTGATGGTGCTTGTCCAGCTGTCCCTCGCTTTCCGCCCTGGCTCGCTTGATGTGAGAGACGCTCCTGCATCATACTCCCTCGCTTGAAAACTTTCATGGGCTCCTGTCCATGAGCTCCTGCATGGTCTTCCCATGCTTCTGTATCTCTGCCTCAGTCTCCCAGCTGGCATCTTCAACTGGATGGTTCTTCCATTTGACCAGATACTCAAAATACTGCTTTCGCCTGGTCCTCTTTCCCACTCGTTTGTCCAGTATGCATTCCATCTGCAGCTTCTCTGCAACTGGCATCTTCTTCGTCCACTAAATCACTGGTTGCTCACTTCTAGTCTCCATCTCCCTAGCTTTGTATGGATACAAATCCAAGATATTGAATATCGGAGAAATTCCAATCCCATCGGGTAATTCAATCTCATAAGAATTCGCCCCAAATTTCTTCAAGACGCTGCATGGTCTGATTTTCTTCATCTTCAGTTTGTTGTATGTTCCCCTCAGGAACCTTTCTTTTCTCAAATGTGCCAGAACCAGGTCACCAACCTCAAACTGAAGTTGTCTTTTATGCTGATCGGCTCTGCACTTATATTCTTGACTTGAACTCTGCAATCGCTCCTTCACCCTACTGTGAAGTTCTTTCATCGCCTCTGCGAATTCTTCTGCAATAGCGCTCCTAGTCGCAGTCTGTTATGAATCCCTTAACTCAGAAATTCCTCTCGGCTGCATACCATAGACAACCTGAAATGGACTCTTGCTTGTGCTCTGATTCACTGAGTCATTGTACGCAAACTCTGCCTGTGGTAATATGTTGTCCCACTGGCTGTGGTGTTCTGTCACCAAGCTTCTCAGCGAGTCTCCCAGACTTATGTTTACCACTTCCGTTTGTCCATCCGTCTGAGGATGATAAGCTGAACTAAATGCCAAGTTAGTTCCCATCTTTTTCCATAAGGTTCTCCAGAAATGCCCTATGAATTTCGTATCTCGATCTGAAACTATACTTTTCGGAAACCCATGAAGTCGAATGATCTCTTTGAAAAACAGGTTCGCAATGTGAGTTGCATCACTGGTCTTCTGACATGGAATGAAGTGTGCCATTTTGGAAAATCTATCCACCACCACAAAGATTGAATCAACACCTCTTTGTGTTCTCGACAACCCAAATACAAAATCCACGCTAATCGCATCCCACAACCTTTCTGGTATGGGAAATGGTTGATAAAGTCCCGCATTCTTCTTTCTTCCCTTCGAATGATGGCAAATTCTGCATCTATCCACAAATCTCTTGACATCCGCTCCCATTCCTGGCCAAAAATATGACTCATTCAGCTTCGCGAATGTTTTGTCATGACCAAAGTGCCCTGCCAATCCTCCACTATGTTTCTCTTTCAGCAAGTTCTCCCTCATGGAGCATTTAGGAATACACAGTTGATTACCCCTGAATAGTAATCCTTCCTGGATCATGTATTCTATCCACGGGCTTCTGTCTCTGAGAACTGGATTCTCAGCCACTTCATATGCCTCCTTAAAATCTGGATCATCTCTGTACATGTCCCTGAGGTCATCAAAACCCAACGTTTTGACTCGGAACTCCTGCAACAGCAAACACTTCCTGCTCAAAGCATCAGCAACTTTGTTAGCAGTACCAAAAATATGTTTTATCACAAAAGTGAAATTCTACATATACTCAACCCATTTGATATGTTTCTGATTCAACTTCTCCTGTTGAGTCACAAACTGAAGTGCATGATTGTCACTGTACAATACAAACTCCTTTGGGATTAAGTAATGCCTCCATTTCTTTAATGCCTGTATGATAGCATAGAACTCCTTGTCATAAGTGGAGTACTTCAATTTCGCTTTGTTCAGCTTCTCGCTGAAGTATGCTATCGGCCTGTCATATTGACTCAAGACCGCCCCGATTGCAAATCCGTTTGCATCGCATTTCACTTGAAATGTCTTCTGGAAATCTGGAAACACCAGAACTGGTTTTTCCGTGATCTTCCTCTTCAGCAAATTAAAACTCTTTTCAGCCTCTTCGGTCCAGTGAAAAGACTTATGTCTCTTTTTCACTGTGTCCATCATCGCTGCACTAATTCCACTGAAATTCCTGATGAATTTTCGGTAGAAACTAGCCAATCCATGAAAACTTCTTACCTCAAATATGTTCTTCGGTGATGGCCAATTCTTAATTACCTCCACCTTATCTGGATCCATCCTCAACTCATTTGCTGAAATAACAAACCCCAAGTAAATGAGCTCTGTCTTCATGAATGAGGACTTCTTCATGTTTATCAACAGCTTCTCCTGATGTAGTTTCTGCATCACTGTAGCCAAATGCTTCAGATGCTCTGCCACTATTTTACTGAAAACCAGTATGTCATCCAGGTACACAATGACAAATTTTCCGATGAACTCCCTCAGAACTTCATTCATCAACCTCATGAAGGTACTTGGCGCATTTGTCAAGCCAAATGGCATAACAAGCCATTCATACAAACCCTCGTTTGTTTTGAATGTTGTCTTCCATTCATCACCTTCTCTCATGCGGATCTGGTGATACCCGCTTTTCAAATCAATCTTTGAAAAATACTTTGCTCCACTTAAACAAGCCATCAGATCATCCATCCTTGGCAATGGAAATCTGTACCTGATGGTTATCTTGTTAATCGCCCTTGAATCAGTACACATCCTCCAGCCTCCGTCTTTCTTCGGACTGAGTACTGTTGGAACAACACACAGACTCAAGCTTTCCCTGACGAATCCTTTGTCCAACAAATCCTAGACTTGCCTTTTAACCTCTTCATTCTCCTACGACGTCAATCTGTACGCAACTTTGTTTGGCAAACTAGCTCCTGGTATGAGATCAATATGATGAATCACACTCCTGATCAGTGGCAACGAACGAGGTAGTTCGTCCACTACAATGTCAGCAAACTCTTCTAGCAGTTCCTGAATCTCATCTGGTAAATCATCCACTCTTGTGCTGGTCAAAACAATCCTTGGTTTCCTGACCACAATGAACTATGGATCCTCCTTCTTTTTAACTTCTAGCTTCACCTCCTTGTCTTTTATTGGAAGCAACATGTGTGTCCTCCCATTCTTCTCCAGGGTGTATGTGTTCATTCGCCCATCATGAATCACATTTCTATCATATTGCCATGGTCTACCCAGCAATAGATGACAAACATCCATAGGAATAACATCACACAATATCTTATCATTATATCCACCTATCTTGAATTCAACCAAGCATTGTTTAGTAACAGTTACCTGGTGTCCCTTCTGTAGCCACAAAACTCTGTATGGGCTTGGATGATCAGTCGTCTCCAGCTCTAGCTTCTCTACCATATCTGTAGATACGAGTTTATCTATGCTACCACTGTCTACAATAACCTTTAATACCCTGTCCTTGGCCTTGCAAGCAGTCTTGAAAAGTCTGGTCCTTTGGACTGAACTTTCCACCTCCTTCTTCGGTGTCAAAAGGACTTTTCGCATCATCAACGATCTTCTGCCTTCAATGTCTTCTGCCTCAACATCCTGCCTCTGTGCTTCAGTGATGTGAGCTTCTCCAATGTCCTTCTTCTTATCTGGACACTCACAAGAATTGTGCCCATTCATTCCACATGTGAAGCATGTTATTACTTCACCTCTACCTCTAGTACGAGGAAAAGTGTTGTTGTCAGCATAATCTCCTCTCTTCTCAATATGTTTCCCTCTCTGTGAGGTTCCACCTCTCTCAATTTTACCCTGAGGTTTCTTCCAATCCTCCTTGGGCTTCTGATATTTGTCCTGGGCAACTGATTTTCCTCTGGGATGACTTCTGCCTCAGCCTCTTTGACTCTTCTTTCGGCTCAGCTTCTCTTTCTCTTTCAGAGCCATCTGATAAGAATCTTCCACTGTTTGGATGGTTACCATGCTCATCTCATCCTGGATATCATACCTCAGGCCATTCATGTATCTGACAACTTTTTCATCATCGCTCTCCCAATGACCTGCCCTGATGTTCAGTTTATAGAATTCCTCAGTGTATTCCTTCACTGTCATCAGCTTCTGTCTCAGGTTCTGCATTCTCTTGAACAGAGTAATTTGATAATCCCTGGGGATGAATTTCTCTTTCATCTTCGCGATCATTCAGTCCCAGCTCTTGATCTTCTGCTTTCCCTTGCAGCGCCTGTCAGTTTGTGGTTCATCCCACCACAATGTTGCATGTCCTTTCAATCTTGTGACAGCATGCTTGACTTTCTTGTCTTCCTCGATATCTTCATAGTCGAAGTATGTGTCAAGAGCTCTAATCCAATCTAGAAGCTCCTATGCATCCAAGTTTCCCTCGTAAACTAGAATGTCCATCTTTGCTCTTGCACCCATCCTTGCAATACCTCTGATCAAACGTTTGTTTGATGCATCTTCAGCTGCAACTTCTTCTTCTCGTTCAGCCTCAGCTTCGCTTTCGGAATCACTGAAATCTCCTGCACTGGTTGTGCGTCTTTGCGCTGTCTCCATGTCTTCGAGTCTATCTCATAGATCACACATTTCCCTTTCCATCTGTGGATCTGTCATCTGCCTTCCTCTCCTTCTCGGCATTTCCCTATCCTCTGGATCGGGTGTCTGCGCATCCCTTCTCCTCGGCGGCATGGTGAATTCTCTTTCTTCTCTGCTACAAAAAGCAAAGAATCTTTCTGTGCTCTGATACCACTTGATGCCAAC
This sequence comes from Picea sitchensis, assembly GCA_010110895.2. NCBI lineage: Eukaryota > Viridiplantae > Streptophyta > Pinopsida > Pinales > Pinaceae > Picea > Picea sitchensis. The sequence continues at coordinate 15,931 of SNQJ01S0089823.1, read as the reverse complement.
GCCCTCCCGTCACACCCACAGGCCGGAAGGTCCACGTCGACTCACAGGATCTTCTCTTCTCTACTGGCTCGAAGAACTCTAAGGTTCTTCTATTTCCCTATCGGGAAATCTGCACCCACAGTAACTCTCGTGGGATTCCCCTTATTTATGAATCGGGGGATCGGACTTCACGATTTTGCGAATCCAAAGGTCGAGTGTTGGATTCTCAAAACCCCGAACCCCGACAATAGTCAACGCTGACCTTTCCCCTTTTCTATCGAGACTTTCTCTATCGTGATTTCGCCCCTCGCGATATCGAACAACTTGTATCCCCGACTCCCGATGCCCGATACGTCAAACCTCCGACGCTTGTGCAGATTGACTATTCAACGGTCCTTTGCCTCATCGGCACTTCGGGGTTCGCAATATCGCGAATCCTGATGCGATTGTTTCGGAACTTCTCGCCACGAAACCCTGATAAGGCGTGCCACCTGTCCCCTCCTTTGACGCCTGTGGTCCCACACTGTTCCTTTGTCTGTCGGGATATCGTGTATCAGAATATCGCGATCCCTGATGCTATGTGCACGGGACTTTCACCCACGAAACCCCAATGCACGATCCCTCGTGTAAATCTGACGGTCCTTGTGACTTGGATCAACGGCTCTACCCCTCCTGAGCTTATAGCCTTTAGAGAATATGNCAAGATCTAACGGTCCACGTATTTTCGCGAAATATCCTCAAAGAATTTTGACCGTCTATTTCTTCCGATGAATTCTGTAAAATGAATCAAGTACTCCTCCACAAGGACTTGTCCACCTGCGTGCAAAATTGCAATGCCTATTTAAAACACTTCACGGCACAAGCTTCATGTGCTTCTCTTGGTGATTACTCGAAGGTTCTGTAGCTCCTGATCTTTTCTCAGGGCTTCAATTTCTCGGAAAGAAGCCTCTTGCTTGTACTCCTTACAACAACTTTCAACACTTTCAAGTGCTTGAATACTTCGACTCTGCACCCACCTGCAGCAACAGTCCTTCAACCCTCGCTCAGGTTCGCAACCCTGAATTTCCCTCGGCCTGCACACTCCTTGCATGACTCCTGTGCCCAACTGCACCTTTGGGATGAATGAGAACAAAAGATACCTCTATCTGAACCCTCTGTCAACGCACTCCTTGCGGACACTTCAACTGCACTCCTTGCAAGAATTCTCTGGCTCAAATAGAGAAACAATTGAAACTCATTCCCTCTCCCTCTCAGACTTCAATTCAAACATGAAATCATATACACAACATATAAAAGAAAATGTATAACTGGAAGCAAACATTCATGAGCATATCAACGGCAATACACAAAGAACAGACACAAAACCATGAAATTGAATCAACTCTTCTATTAATTCAAATATTTGTACATGGGTGTTCTTACACAACTCTCTGCTTTCTCTTGCTCTTCCTTTTCCAGAATAATGCTACAATGCACAATGAGGGTGTCTATATTGTTGGGTATGTGTTATATTCTTTGCATGTGTGTGTGTGTGTGGGTGCGCTACAACAACTGCGTCTGGCAGTCCGTACCA
>SNQJ01S0089821.1:59938-79855 GCA_010110895.2 Picea sitchensis | reverse complement strand
ATGTTACTGTTGTCAGGAATTGGGACACTTTGTTAGGGATTGCCCCCTCATTATGGAAATTAAGAATAAGAAAGGAAGTAAGAGGCATCAAGCTCACACAACGAAAGATGATGAGCCTCCCAAGAAGGTTGCAAAGCAAGATGAATCAAGTGATAAGGATTATGTTCTTATCTCACCCCTCACAGGTACTGTAACTCATGAAGTAACAGTTGGTTGATAGACAGTGGTGCTTCCAAGCACATGACAGGCTATGAAGACTCCTTATCTAAACTTATTCATAAAGATTCACCTCACAAGGTGAAATTGGGTGATGACTATCAATATCCAATCAAAGGTGTTGGAGAAGCTTCCTACAAGTTAAACTCAGGCAAGCCAATGAAGATGAAGGAAGTTCTCAATGTTCCGGGTTTAAAAAATAATCTTCTCTCAATTTCAGCATTGGACAAGAAAGGATTTAGAGTAGCATTTATTGATGTTCAAGTTCTTATGTGGCCTAGAGGGAAGAACCTTGATGATGCAGTAGTGATTGGAGTTGAAGAAGGAGGACTCTACAAATTAAAAGGACATTCAGACTCCGCAATGGTTCGTGATATTGTGAATCCCAATGAACTATGGCATAGAAGATTTGCTCACCTACACTACAAAGCTCTTCTGGTTGTGAGCAAAATGGTGACAGGTCTTCTAGAAATCCAAGCAGAACCAGATGGTGTGTGAAAAGGATGTGCAAAGGCAAGAACGTGAAGCACTCCTTTCCCATAGCGATAGCAGAGCCAAAGGAGTTTTGGACATCATGCATTCAGACATATGTGGACCGATGTCGACAACTTCACTAAGTGGGTATATATATTATGTATCTTTCATTGATGATTACTCACGTAAAACTTGGATTTATTTGTTAAAAGCAAAGAATAATGTTTTTGGCAAATTCAAAGAGTTCAAGGCTCTGGTAGAAAACTTGACATAGCGGAAGATAAAGACCTTGATTAGACAATGGAGGTGAATTCACCTCGGAAGAATTTAAGGAGTATTGCAAGGAAGATGGGATTAAGAGGGAACTTTCTACTCCCTATCACCCTCAGCAGAATGGAATAGCTGAAAGGAAGAACCGAACAATCATGGAAGTAGTAAAGGCCATGATCCATGATCAAGATTTTCCTATGCATCTGTGGGAAGAAGCAGGGAAGACGACAATGTACATGCAGAATAAAAGTCCCCACAAGCTGCTTGAAAACAAGACACCCGAGGAAATGTTTTCAGGAGAGAAGCCAGAAGTCAGCCATTTCAAAATATTTCGCTGCCTTGTATTTGTTCACGTCCCCAAGGAAAAGAGGACAAAGTTGGACCCTTTCGGACGGAAGGGCATATTTGTTGGTTACAGTGACACATCGAAGGCTTACATGATATACATTCCCGATCGCCGGAAAGTGGAGATCAACCGAGATGTAACCTTTAATGAGAATGCAGCTTTCAGTAAATCTAAACAGATCCATGCAGAAGAGGCACATGAAGAAGAGAATGAAGTTCCTAAAGTTCCAAAGGCAGTTGAACCAGAGGAAGTCATTCTAGAGGATCATGACATGGTAGAACCTCAGAAACCAACCGAGATACCTTCTCACAAGAGAAGACCATCTTGGGCACAAGAGCTTATCAGAGATGCAGAAAGAATTGATGCCCCAGAGAAATCTTTCAGGGAAAGTAAGAAGTCGAAGCTGTATTCCAGCTACGTGGCATGCTTGTGTGACATAATGGATGCAAAACCTTCCAGTTATGAAGACGTTGCAGAAAATCAAGTATGGAAAGATGCCATGGCAGAGGAATACCAGTGCATTATGCAAAATGATGTCTGGGATGTGGTTCCCAAACTAGAAGAAAAATCTGTGGTGAGTTCGAAATGGATCTACAAGACGAAACACGCAGCTGATGGCAGTATTGAAAAATATAAGGCAAGATTTGTGGCTTGAGGTTTCTCTTTGAAGTAAGGAATTGACTATGAAGAAACTTTTGCTCTCGTAGCAAGATATACCTCGATTAGGACTATACTTTCATTGGCCGCTATGATGAAATGGAAGGTGCACCGGATGGATGTAAAGACAACCTTCTTGAATGGTAAAATAAAAGAGGAAGTTTATGTGGAGAAACCACTTGGATTCGAGACACGTGACATGGAGACTCATGTGTGTAGATTAAAGAAGGCTTTATATGGATTGAAGCAAGCACCCAGAGCATGGTATGGTGGGATTGACAATTTTCTGATGAGCTTGGGTTTTACCAAGAGCAGTGCAGATCCTAACCTTTACTTTAAGGTTGAGGATGGTGAACCAGTGATTCTATTGCTGTATGTAGATGACCTGTTTCTAATAGGTGCGGAAAAGCTCATCACTGAATGTAAGAGAAAATTGGCTGTAGAATTCGAGATGAAAGATTTAGGAATGATGCACTACTTCTTGGGACTAGAAGTTTGGCAGAGATTAGATGGGATTTTCTTAAATCAAGGAAAGTATGTTGTGGAAATCTTGAAGAGGTTCGAGATGTTGGACTGTAAGGCCATGGTTACCCCGATGGTATCAAATCTTAAGTTGTTGTAGGATACAACTTCAGAGATTGTGGATTCTATCTTATACAGGCAGATAATGGTGTCGTTGATGTATTTGACAAACACAAGACCGGATATATGTTTTGCTGTGAACACCCTGTGTCAGCGTTTGGAGCAGCCCAGACAGGTTCATTTTGTTGCAGCAAAACATTTGTTGAGGTACCTTAAGGGTACTCTAGATCATGGTCTTTGGTATAGATCTGACCATGAGTTTGGATTGTATGGATACTCAGATTTAGATTGGGCCGATAGTATTCCTGACTGGAAGAGCACTTCCGGATACTGTTTCAGTCTTGGCTCTAGTATGGTCTCGTGGAGCAGCAGAAAGCAGTCATGTGTGGCACTCACTACGGCTGAAGCTGAGTATGTGGCAACATGTGCAACGAGCAGAGAAGCAGTATGGCTTCGAAAGATGCTGTCTGGGTTATTTGGTCTTGGATTGGAGATGACCTGCATTTGGTGTGACAACCAGAGTTGCATGAAGTTGTCAGAGAACCCGGTGTTCCATGACAGGTCGAAGCATATTGAGATCAGATACTACTATATCAGGGATATCATACAGAGAGGAGCAGTGAGGCTCCAATTCGTGACTACCGAGGATCAGGTTGTGGATGTGTTCACCAAGCTGCTGTCGAGGACGAAGTTCGAGTACTTTAGGGACAAGATTGGTGTGGTCCCTTTTCAGAGGAAGTGACAGGTGGAACTCATCCAACATGAAAAAGGGCTGGCATTGAGTATGGAAAAATCTCATCCAGCATGAAAAAGGGTTGGCACTAAGTCTGGTGGGTCTCATCCAGCATGAAAAAGGGCTAGCACTAAGACATGAGTGCACATGATTAGGTATTGATGCATCGCAGGGAGTGAATGTCCTGGGGACATGTTGTAGCTATTAAGAGCTACCCACAGACCTTGGTTGCATGGGGTGAAGTCATGTTGCACTATATGTATAGTTTCGCATATTCAACTGTCAATGTATGTGAGCTCGCGTGGTATCAGACTTGGAGTCTATGTTTGGAAAGAATACATTCCTAGTTAAGAGGGAGTGTTAATATTTTTGGTGTAACTACGGAAGTTATTCTTGTATATTTGTTTTAGTCAAACCTTTAAAAGGTTGTTATAATTATATTGTACAAGTCCGCTCAACAAAAATTATTATATTATTGGTATTTTACTTATTATGGGTTAGTTAGGTCAAGAGTCGTGTCTCTTCAAGAGACACTGTTGTGTATAGATAGAGGATAGGTTCCTCCCATTTGGACACACACTCGCACACTTCTCTTGTGCATCTTGGAGCGCATAAGAAGGTCTAGCGCACAAGTCTCGGAGACTGGTTCTTTTGGTGTTTTGGTCTTGGTCTTTCTTGGAGAGCTATAGCGCATCATTGTACTGGTTGAAGGAATCTATATTGAGGATTTTCATTGCTGGGTTTTCTACCCCATGAGTGTTTCCCTGGATAATCTTTGTGTTCTATTGTATCTGTGATTGTCTATCTTTCAGTGATCTTACTACAGTAGCTATTGGATTAAGTAATTGTAATTGTGTAACTAAAAAATTTAAAATTCCAACAGGAGGAAGCAAAACACTCGCAGTTTTCAAAGATACAGTTACATCTCATTTTCCATATAGAGTATGTAGCAGACATTTGGATGCAATGCCAAAGCCCCATAAATGCTGACCAGATCAAGTGTCTGGAGTCTCCCATTAGGGTAGCTCTCCAATGAATGATACCCTGGAAGATAGCTGGAACATGTTGCTGTGCCTGTTCCAACAGTGTCTGGATATTCTGCATTCCCATAAAACGTGCTTGCCTCTTTCCAACAGTGTCTGGATATTCTGCATTCCCATAAAACATGCTTAATAGGGTATGGGTTGCCATGAACTTGACACTGATCATTTGTGAACTCACTTTTGGCTAGATGAGCTTTTGTTAGTAGTCATTGACAAATAACAATCCGAACATCGACACGACTTGTAGGAAATATGCAAGGACCACAAGCTATGAAGCCTCTGACACCTACTCTTTGAATCTAAGGTAATCCATTTGGGATTTATAGGAGAGGCAAGTGCAACTTTTTTATATAGCATTGAATACAATCTTTTACAGTCAAAAGTTTAATTTGGCTTATCAAAAGACTGTCACAAATCCCTCCAAATAGGGCCCCTTGTTTGAATATTCATCTCATAACACTCCTCTAGGGGATAACCTTTTGTTCATCCTTGATTGTCAGCCTGTCTGAGGTCAAAAGGACTTTATGTCTTTCTAAAGGTCTCCACTACACCCCATGTCCATGCGCTTTCATCCCACAAGTCTTTCCAAAAGAAAATGTTTGTAATGTCATTTTCTGTAGGTGTTGCTCGGCAGTTGTCCTCCTCCAGTGGACCAGCAGGACACACTCACCAGATCCAGCACAGCAAGGATGGCATGAGGATGATGGTGCAGCAGAGAAAAGCCTCTTGGAAGAGCGTGCTTGCATGCCTACAACATGCATGTGCCAGCATTAGTGAAATTCCTGTTTTAGCTGCTGTTACGAATTTAGAACAGCACATGCCTTTTCCAGTTCTATATAGGTGCTAATTGTATCTTCACTTAACTGCTATTCTGTTTTTAGACAAGGCACTTTGCATGAGGAAATTTCCAGGTTTAATTAGGGCACAGAGTTCAAGGAGTAGTGCATGCTTGCATGTGTAAACTTATCTCCTTGAGGCAATCTATTCTAGACGGCCTTCTCATGCATTCCTGGGCGCACTTCTCTAGGCTAGATTAGGGTTAGGGTTTAACTTTCTTATCCTAGGTGCACAACAGGGATGGTTGATCTACTTTTCTGTAACTCTCATCTCTCTAGTCTATAAGTGAGATAAGGTGCTCCAGTTTAGAAAAGAGACAGTTAGTGAAAGTGAGGGTGTATGCATTTTTTTTAACAGTTAATCAGGAAAAACATAGATGATTTTCTAAATGCTGCAAATTCTTTTGTCTTGGTGTCAGTATTTTTCAGTTAGCAGATGTGTTTTCAGATCTGGTAATATAAGCAGCTTTGAGAGTTCTTTAAGTTTTTCAGCTTTCTAGGGTTAATAGTAGCAGGTCTGTTTATTATGTAATAAAATTCTAACATTGTATCGAAGCACGTTTTTTGAAATCTTCTAGGAATCCATGTATGGATGGTATGGCTTCTACCTGGGATATAGAGTTGTTGGAAGGTTTCAGGGGTGGGATACCCAAGATACATGGTTGAGAAAACCAGCATGGACCTGTGATAGGTTGTTTTAACTTTTAGGTTACTGATCTGTTTTGTCTAGCAGTGTTTCCCAGGAGCATCAGTATGACTACCTCTAGTCTTAGATACAAAGATAGATTGGAAAGCCCTTGCAACTTCATTTTTTGGAAGTGTTGGGTGTAGATGCTTTTGGAGGAGCATGAGCTTTGGCATCTTGTGGAGAAGAAGGTTACACTTCCTACAGATGTTGCTTTGTTGGCAGAATATAACGTTACACTTCCTACAGATGTTGCTTTGTTGGCAGAATATAACAAAAAGATGCCCAAGGCAAAGCGAGTCATCTTCGACTTGGTGAAGGATCACTTGATAGGTCACATTGCTGGGAAGAAAACCAGTAAGGAGATTTTTGATGCTCTACTCACTCTATATTAGAGTGAGAGCATCAATAGGAAGATGCTTTTGAGGAATAAGCTCATAGCCACATAGGTGAGCAAGATGGATACCGTAACTAGTTATTTGATGAAGATTACTGAACTCTGTGATCAACTTGTATTAGTAGGAGAACAAGTCAAGAGTGAAGAGTTTAGTACCCATAGCTGTGAATGGGTTTTCATCTTGTCATCTTTTGTCCAGATAAGCTTCCTACCTGTTATCCCCTATCCTAAGGATAATTCATAAGGATATGCTATGTCTCGAGGTCCACGTGTCCTAGACATGGAGTACCGAGCCATATGATTCTGAGCTTTGGCTCCTGAGGGCCCATCTTTCAAGGCACCCGACTGGCCGGGCCAACGAAAACATCCATCCCATCGGCCTGACATCTTGAAGTAGCAGTTGGTCTTGCTCCATGAGGTGATGAGCCCCCGTAAGGTCATGGTATGCGTCACTTTGATTTTGAAGCATTTGAATATGTTACAAAAGGTTCTTCCTCAATTTTGAAAACATTTGCTTGGAAATTATGCTCTTTAACTTGTTCATAATCGGGGTGTGATATAATGCCCTAGTTGTTTCCCTTTAGGGATGTATTTGCCACTCAGGTGTGGGTCTATGAAAGGTCATCACCCATTCCTTCCATACTTCTTTACCAACTTTCTTCATCATCATCATTGTCCCTCCCATCTTCCCCTACCTTTGTTCGCATCGGGTTTGCCAAACCAGTAAGTGGTTGTACTTTTGCCTTTGGAAGTATAAAGGCTAAGAAGGCCCAAGGGTAAAAGTAGCCGGCAAAAGTTAAAACCAAAATTGAAACCTCGAGATGCTCACGCCTGGGATGATTCCCCGAAAGTGTTAAATTTATAAGCAAATGCGAAAGCCATTCTCCTGGAGGAAGGCATAAGACCCTAGCCGAGCATTAGGGCCCCTAACACACTCCCATGGTTTCTTGGTATGAGACCAAGAAACCAAACCCCAGGAGTGTGCTGGGTCCCTAGTCCACAACTAGGGACCCCAGTACACTCCTAGGGCTGTTGGTCTGGGATCAAGCAGTAAAAAACCCCTGAGAGGGCCCCCAATAAATGACTAGGGTTCTTGGTCTAGGACCAAGCAGCTAAAAGCCCCCAGATGTTTTCCAGGGCCCCCGAATTAGTGGCAACGCAGTTCGCGGGCATGGCTGATCCTTGGTCTTTAATCTTTGGTGGATAAGACCAAGAAAGTTCTTCGGGCTACTCTTGATCCCTCGACTGGTATTTTGTCGGTGCATGACCTTCCCTTGAAGAAGGACATAACCACAAGAGGGATAAGTCCCAAATGCAATGATGATAAAGTAATAAGTTCACCATGAAAAATGAAGGAATGATTATTGCCACCTAGCTAACCCTCCCCTTACCTTTACTTGTGTTGATTTGGGGTTTTTGTGTTATTTTTGTTTTAAGGGTAATTGTTTAAATTAAAATATTTATTATACCATGTTTAAATTGTTTTAATTTAAACATGATATTTTAATTTCCTCATTATTTTTAATTTTAACTTGCGTACTCCCCTAACCTTTTCCAAACTATAAATAGAACCCCCTCTCATTTCACTCTCATCTTTGTATCACTTTTGCCTCTCTAATGTGAGCTGGATCTCCTTTGCCGCGGCCCTTATCTTCTCATTGCTGGAGTCCTATATGAGATTTGTCGGCCCCTTTTGCCGGGTGAAGTCTCTCCTGTCGCTGCCTTTTTCTCTTTTGTCGCTGTGGTTTGTGTATGCGGCGCTGCCCTTTGAGGGTCGCCGCTGGTGCGACATCTCTTGTTCTCTCGGCTGCGGGAGGGCTAAACTGTGGTGCAGCCCCTTTTCTCTTTTATGCCGTGGGTTTATAAGGTGCGACCTCTTCTCGCGGTAAGCCCGTATAAGGTGGCTCCTTCTTGTCGCCATGATGAACCTCAGTAGGGTGCTGCCCTTCTCCACTCACCGTAGGGTATTTACTATGTTTCACCTAATTCTCCTAATGTGATTGAGGGTAGGGTTTATCTCTGTGGGGTTTGATGATATAGGTCTTTGATTGAGGGTTTGACCGCGGTGAAGTCCTTCGTTCTATTCCTTTGGCGGCAAGAAAGATCCTTCATCTATTGGCAAGAGATCCAACCTTTATGGTGGATCTGAACTGAACCTTGTTTGAGCATAATACAAATGGTTCTACATTTCTTGTGGTTGCTGTGACTTCTCAGAGGTAAGGTTTCTGCATTGTAAAGTCGCCTACTCATTATCTTCAGATCTGAAATTTGTTTTTGATTTCTGTGTTGTATGATTCATCTAGATCTATATATTAACCTAGACAACTACCAGTATACTCTGGATCTTATATATTGAGCTTTATTTGTCTTTAGTTTGATTTGGTATCAAGTTATGATCAGATTGTTTTAGATCTATAGATCTGTGATATGTTTTGAGTTCGGCATTATAGACTTGTTTCACTGTCTTGTTTTTTATCCTTAACTGTTCACTGTTTAAATAGTAGAGTGCTTGTTTAACTTCTGAACAGTAGACCTGAGTTTTATCTCTGATCATCAAATCTAGTTTTACTAAGTTTATTAAATCTAAACTACTGTCTCACTACTCTCGACATCTCCTAGATCTGTATGCTAGTTAAGTGTTTGAGTTTTTGACCCTTAGACCTAGTTGCTTTATTCAATCGAAATTGAAAAGATATCATCAAGTCTCTTGCTTCATTGCCCCCAATTCTAACACTAAGAAAGTAATGTGCTTCAAGCAAAGGAGAAAGGTGACCTCGATAGTTAAAATAAAACTCAAAGTCTAGTTGGTGGATAGGAGGTCTCATCATGAGCCACCTATTAGGTCCATGGGTACATCATTAATTCAACATCTATCATCTCGTCACCAAACCGGGGTAGTGGGTCTTGGTGGCATAAATAAGAGAAAGGGGGTCTCATCACGCAGCCAACCTTCTCGTGGAAGTGCTTCTGTGGGTAACACTCCAACCATCGGGTCACCTCCGCCACTAGGAAAGTGTCCCCTAGCAATTCTCTTGAAAATAAAAAGCAATAAGACAAAGAATAAAAGGCATTGAATGGGCTAGGAACAATGGCATCTATGATAAGGTGCAACTCACCCTCTTCGTAGGAACCCACAGGTAAGCCATAGATTTCTCTGCTATCATTGCACCCCTTGCTCAAACATTCTCTACACCATTTCATACACCTACATGACTTGATTGGTCTTCACTTGGGAAACACCCCAAACTTGAGGAGGAATGGAAGCCCATAATAGGACATCCTAAGACCCTCCAAACTCGGATTGTTAAATTGCATAACGTCTTAGAGCATTTGTCTGGGTAAAGGGGTTTGATGCACATGTTTGGGTAATTTGATTATTGGGTGTGATTGACATTGCTATGATCCCTGGACTTATGAGCCCATGGAGGGCGACTTTTTTGATGTTATTAATAAAAAATATTAATAAAATTAAATATAAACATTACTTTATTTTAACTTAGTTTATATTTAATGTTGTAATAAATAAGTTTATTAGATTTCATAACTTAATTAGTATTTGAAACCCTATGTCTTTTAATAAATTACATTGATCATGACATACAAAAATCATATTAATCTTTGTATTTTCATTTCTATTGTAATCAAATATAAAAACAATATAGCAATAAACTGTAAACCAACCAAATATGTGTAATTTTTATATTTATATCTATATATTTTATATTTTTCAAATTTTGTAGTATGTTGAACTTAATGCCGATTTTTATCCCCAAAATTTTGACTCTTGAATTTTTGTCGAATTTCAAGCTCGGCGAATTCGAACACGAACACAAACTAGGTGACTAAGGTTGCAGGGCCATGCCCGGTGGACATGTACATATGGGGAGATGATTAGCTGGGACCTCCATGGGGCTAAAAATCCCACTAGATGGATGTTGTAACCCCAACCAGGGGCAGAGAGACACCAAAGGATGGCACCGGGAAAGAAGAAAGACGTTTCCCCCAAGACACTCTGGTAGACCTAGACCTAGGGGGGTCTTGTCCTTCCACCATGACATTGGCCCTTGAACGCCACTGATGTCATCATATTGATCCTTGACGTCATCAGTTAGGGTTCGACATGAGGACGTTTTGGTGCTAGTTGGCATGTGTGACAGCTTTTGAGGCCTAACATTTCACATTGGAGGCCTAACGTTCCATGATGGGGCCTAACATCACCCTAAGAGGGGCATGATGTCATCCCTAAAGTGGAATTAGGGTTTTAATTGTTAATTTTATGTAAAAAACTAGATATTTGATGTAAACTGGCCATGTCGGCCTTTTGTGACCTAAAAGACAATTAAAGGTCATTGTCATTGTATAAATAAGAGATAAAACTCTTGTATTTTTTCATGATTGATTCATCACTCGAGTAGAGGTCTGAAATTCGGCCTCCCTTATGTTATTGGTTGAAACTAGTGGTGCACACTTCTTGAAGGAGGCGATTTTTGGTGCATTTTGGCTATTTTCTTGTGGAGGATCTTCAACTAGGGTGATTTGCTAGATTATTCTTGGTGAAGTAAGTGGAAATTCTGCATTTCTTTATTGTGAATGAATGCTATGGTTATTTTTTACTTTTTTCATATCTAAGATTATGAATTTACTAGCTTGAAACCCTAGGGGAATGACATATGTTATTATCTTTTTTCCCTATAATCTTCCATGTGTTAAAATCTCTTGAAAGACACCTAATTTGAAGTAGATACCAGAGCCCTACCATTGTAGCACTCTAGTAACCCTACTTCCATTGCCCAATTGCATATTTTATTACATTTTTGTTCAAGGAAAGAGAAAATCGCTAGGGCTTAAACCTTGTTACTTTTGTTGATGATTGCAGCATCGTGAGACATCCTCCAGGATACGTTCTCCTCTGTGACTGAGTTGAGTCGGCCTGAGAGGGAGCCCAGTGTTGGGCATATCCACGTGATGGGGCATCGTTCTCCTATGTGAGAGTTAAGTCGTCCTCCAATGGTTGGGGCATCGTACTCCTCTGTGTGAGAGTTGAGTCGTCCCCCAGTGGTTGTGTGTGCCCATGTAATGGGTGTATCGTTCTCATCTATGTGAGAGTTGAGATTATGTGGTACTCCAGATGATTCTGTTGAGTATGACGTCCCATTGGCTGAGCACAGGTGGATGTGTCCCTAGTGGCTGAGCACTAGGGGACGTGTGGATCCCTTGCTATATTGTCTAAGTGTAAGATTTGCTTGTAATTGTGATGTAAAGAGTACAAGTCGGCCCCACCATATGTGTGAGATAATTAATGTTTATTGTTATAATTAATTATTTTCTGAGTTATTGAGGTCGGCCCTGTTGTGCCAACAGACACACCTTTTGTTGTGTCCAGTCTAGTATAAGTAGAGGTGATTTCCCCATTGAGGAAACACACTCACACACAAGTCACTTGTCATTTGGAAATTTCAACAAGTACATTTTAGGGTTGAAGTGCGCACCTCTCTTGGGCGCAAGTTTCAAGGTTGTAGAGCACCCTCTTGTGGGCATTAGGGTTTTATGGTTGGGGGATTTTCTCTTGAGAATATAACAAAGGATTGCTTGGTTTTCTTCCCTTGAGTAGAAGGGTTTCCCAGGATATTTCTTGTGTTCTTGTGCATGGTACTTCTTCTTGTGATCTTGGTTATTGCAGCACTTGTGAATGGTGTAGCTGCATTTGTTTATGGTTCAAGTAAATGCAAATGAAATAAACCTCATGCTTGAGCCTAGCATAGTGAAATTTCAACATGGTTTCAGAGCATAGGTCTTGAAGAAGCCATTGCATAAGCCTTCAAGCAAGTTGTCCTCCTTTCTGCGGAATCGTACGACCCTCCTAGGGTTTATGAGAAAAAGTAGGGCCCTCCTTCTTTTGCCAGCTTCAACACTTTATACTTGTGCGTTGGGGCTAAAAATTGTATAGGAGTGTACGGCCTCCTTCAACGCACCTCCAACAACCTTCAGATTGAATTTTCGAGAATTTTGGATTTTTGGCCCTAGGGTTTCTAGGTTTTCATAATTTTCTGCAGAAATTTCAGTTTTAGGGTTTTGGCAGCTCATTGAAGAAGCTTTCAAGCTTACCAGTGTTCTTCTGACCTTCAAGGCTTATTGTTGGCAGTCATAAGCCCAATGAAACCTAAGATTGCTAGCCTAACCTAGCTGTTAGGTTTCCTAGCCTAATTGCTAAGGGTTTGTGGAAGAATCTGCAAACCATGAGGAAACGAACCTTGGTGGAAGATAGGCTTGATGGATCAAGCAACTTCAGTTACTGGAAGTCAAGACTGCAGATCACCCTTGAAGAGGATGACCTATTGAGTTTGATACAAAAGGCTTTACCAGAGATAGCTACCGATGAAGAGAAAGAAGAATGGAAGGAAGATGACGTCAAGGCAAGGAAGATAATCATCTATTCAGTGAGAGGTCATCTCCTACCTCGTATTGCCAACTTGAAGACAACTCGTGAGATGTATGAAGCATTGAAGAATATGTTTGAGAGTAACAACACCCTCAGAGCTCTTACATTAAAGGGCCAATTTCAAAATATCAAGATGACAAAAGGTGACACCATTGCCATCTTCTTCATGAAGATGTTAGAGATCAGAGATCGGGTAGGTGCCATTGGAGAAATCATATCAGATAGAGAACTTGTCTTGACCACTCTCAATGCTGTTCCAAGACATTAGGAACCATTTCTTCAAAGTATCAGTGGTATAGCAGAACTACCTACTTTTGATCGTCTATGGATAGACTGTACTTAGGAGGAAATCAGGCTTATAGCCAAAGGAGTAGAAGACTCCCCTCATGATGACAATCATGCTCTTGCCATTCATAAAAAGAAAGGAGGAAGAAATAAAAGAAACTTCAGTCAAACATTTAAAGGTGAGAAGACTTCATCAGCTTCAAGTTATGATCATAGAAAAGACAAGTCAAAGATCTAGTGCTTCAGATGTGACAAGTATGGACACTTTGCGAGAAATTGTCTTACCAGGAAGAGAGGAAGACAATATGCCTCCACTGTCGACATTGATCCAGATCCACCTCAGAGAGATGAAGACATGAGAGATGAGGCTTTCTTCCTTTGACCTTTCTCAAGAGGACCAAAAGCAAGATTGAGCATGACTGTAGACTAGGGTAAGTTTCATACTACATTCCTTATTTGATTTAATCATTAACCTGTAGTTGCTTGCATTTTGATGATGAAGGGTATTATCCCTAGTATGGGAGCCCTCATGACTTGGACCATTATCCCTGGTACGGGAGTTGAAATTTTTTCTTGGTTGATTATTATCCTAGTACGGGAGGTCATTTTGGTTGTTATCCCTATGGGAGGCCATCTTGGTGATTATCCTAGTACTGTAGACTTAGTAGAGGACCTAAGAAGACATGAGATGTCTCCAGGTTAACAACATCGGAAAAGGAAGATGTTTATCCTTCAGACTTCAGAAGGAGTCACTTGACTCGGAGGGAGTCAAACTATTTGAGAAGAAGGAAGAGACAATACCGTCTTCCCCTTCAAAAGTTCAGAGGGAGACAACCATTGATCCAGTTGCTCCAGTTGATGTCCCCAGAGACATTGCAGTAGGCCATAAAAGGTCTGCCTGGGCTCGACAAACTCTACAGGAGGCGGATGGACATGCAACTCCTCAAGGCACATTTCGAGAGAGCAAGAAACCAAAGAGATTTTCAAGCTATTTTTCAGCCATGAGCCGCCACATCATTGATACTGAGCCTTCTTGTCATGGAGAAGCAGTAGGTCAATAGGTATGGGAAGATGCCATGGCAGAAGAGTATCAGTCCATCTTGAAGAATGATGTGTGGGATATTGTTTTGAGACCAGAAGGGAAGTCTGTAGTGACTTCCAAGTGGATCTATAAGATCAAGCATGCAATTGACGGAAGTGTCGAGAAATACAAAGCGAGATTTGTAGCCAGAGGATTCTCACAGGTGGACGGAATTGATTATGAGGAGACATTTGCTCATTTAGCCCGGTACACTTCCATCCGTACTATCATTGCACTAGTTGCATCCATGGGTTGGAAACTACATCAGATGGATGTAAAGACAACCTTTCTTAGACAAAAAGGTATTCTTGCCACTAAGGAAAATGTGTTACGTTCTAGAACCATTAAACAATATCTCATTAAATGGAAAAATACCAGAAGAAGATTCATACTGGGAATTAGAACATTTTCGCTGACAATACCCATCACTACCCTTGCTTTGAGGACAAACCAATTTTTAAGATGTTATAAACATAACAATAAATATAATAACATAATAATAACAATCTAATTAAAATTAATGAAAGGTCAAGGGGCACGTACCTCTTCACCTCGTGACCAGTCAATGCTATATGTAGATCGTCATGAGGCTCATTGTATCATCATCTTTTATCAATTATCAATCAATATATATTACAGAGTATTCTGTCTACAAATTTAATAAACAAAGCTGTTGTAACAGTGAGTGAGTGATACAAGGATAATGGTGTGTAAGATTATCTTTTCGTGGCCATCTAGATTCATTGTTAGGTAGAAAATCTCCTCTCTATCATATAATAGTCAATGACCTAAACATTGTTGGCAACTAGAGTCAAGTTAGCTCTCTTAGAAAGCACCCCCAAAGGTATATTGCTTTTATGGGGTATAGAGCTTAAAGATGGGGCTTTGTCACAAATTCTTTATTCCCACATAGGAGGCTCCAACATCTGATGATAGGAGAAATTCTTGCTAGAGAAAGTCATGGGTGGTCTTCTTATATGAATCGTGGATTCATGATATAATTAAATATCCTTCGGAGATATTAAGGGTATAGTGGTACATGATGTTAGTTGCATCACACTATGATTAATTGTTTACGTGACTACAAGTTACTTTCGGATTTATATTGACAGTCTAGGACATAGGATGATGACTTGTTCATTGTTATGTACTCTTCTTTGCTTATTAAATACATATTCATTAGTCCTATTGATCCCTTCAGGCCATTTGCAAGGTTTATGGTGATGAGGTTTGTTACAACAATATCTAGCACCTCATATGATGTAAAGTCCCAAGCATCAAGGAGCTATTCTTGTGCAACTCATTGTCACCATAGTAGCTCTTCCTCCCAATTTCGGTTGGCTCTTCTCCAAGTCAAGGGGGTTTCCCTAAAGATAGAATTGCTAAGGCTATATAGTGGAGGCACAAGGTGATTTATTGAAGAGTAAGCCTAAGCAAAACAAATGTTTGTAGTATGGATGGATAAGTAAATGGTGTGAGAACAAAAGATTAAGGTAGAGAACCCCAAGACCGAGTGCGCAATCAAACCTTGGGCCAAATGGATTCAAGGAAGTATGGATCTAAGAGGGCGAATGCATGAAGATGGAAGGCAATAAGGGCTGCCATGGATGCCACAAATCAGCCTTAACTTGCTGAAAACTATTGCAGAAAAATTTACCTTGGAAAGCTAGGGGTGCCATTCTAAAACATTGCTATGAAGGTGATGCCATATTATGCTAGCAACAACTAAGTTTGTTAGATATAAGCTTAACATGACAAAAAAAGGAGGGATTCTATCCTCACATTACATTATCCAAATGACACATGGTTCATTACAAGGCCTTCAATACAAATTACAAGGGTTTCCTACAACAATAAACAACATATGAAAATATGCAAACATGAAGCCTCATACAAAAGATGCTATACCTCCAATCTTCCATAAGGCTCCAAACGTATGATGTACACATGTAGCCCAAGGGGAGAGCTCCTCAATCCCCAAATTCTCAACAAACATTACAATGGAGAGAAATCTCCTCTTTATAGAGGGAGTCTCTTCTCTCTTACAATAAAAAGTAATTTTCCTCCAACTAAATCCATGACAAGTTAAAGAAATAATATAAAAATGTAGTAGTTAGGTCCCTCCTCAATCCATGGTTGACCATGTCAAGATATGTGGACCTTAGCCTCTCTAAGAAAACTCGCCCTCATCCAAAAATAGGAAGAAAAATACCATGAAAATCTCTAAGAGAGGGCATACTACCAAAAATAGTCATGATAACCAAGTCAACATGCTATAGGTCCAAATAGAATGTGCCCTCCAAGATGCATGCCTGCAAAAATATAATAACATAACTTCAACATAGGAGGATCTGCTCCAATATCCACCTAGAAGAGCTCACTAATTATGCCCTCCAAGATGCATGAGTGATAAAACAATAAAGTAATCCTCCTAGGAGAATGGTCCATAATAACCATCCAAAAATAGCAAGTGGTACACAAGATGCATGCAACTAATCCACATGTGTGAATCACAAGGCAACGAACTCCATTGACAAATGTGCAGAGTGCCAACTAGATGGAGTGCTCCACAAGAAAAGATGCGGTCAAACCCCAAAATAGCAAGTGAAATATCTCCAAAAGTGTGTCGTTCAAGATAATGCTCCAAGAATAACAAGAAGACCAAGCAAGAGCATGCAAAGTGACACATGTGGCTCTCCTAACATGTGACACAAGTCAAAGAGGTGAGGGCGCTCTCCAGTAGAAGTCAAAAAATGCTAAGTGTAGCTGAAATGTGCATGCAATAATGATGAGAGAGCACCTAGGAGAGGTGCGCCCTAGAAAATTGTTCCATGTAACTACCTTAACCAACCACAATCAATAAAATAATCTCCATATGAAGTGCACCTTAGGAAGAAGTGCCAAAGTGGTTAGCCTCCATCAAAACATGTGCCAAACCATGTGTGGTTTTCCAATACCATCAATTGATTTTCCAATATCATGTGCACAAGAGGAAAGTGACCTAGAGAAGTGTGTCAAGATGGTTACACTCATCAATATAATACTAAAATACTCCTCCATATGCCATGTCATAAAGATGTCCAACCAACCAAAGAAGGTGTGCCTTAGATAAGTGTGCCAACCTCTCCAATAATGATAAAATAATGCATGCAACCTTGAAACTATGCCCAAGAGGGGAGCACTCCATTAAAAACCCAAGGTCCAAATAATCCCCTCTAAGTATGAACACTTTGCCAAGTGAAGTAGGGCGCTCAAAGCAACAACCTTAATTTGGATAAAATGGATTAAATTAACAATTGAATGGTCAAATTAACCTCAACATGTGTGCACAAAGGTTAATGCTCTAGGAAAACCATAGTCCAACCTCCTAGTAGTTACCAATTGATTAAATCAACATGAACATGTGTGCCAATAGGGAGTTGCACTCCACAAGTGCTGTGCCATGTAAATAAGTTGTTCTCCCTAGCAATAACCCCACCATGATAACAACATAATGACAAAATAGAAGCTCTACCTAAGCTTGAACCTACGGCACACCACCAAAGGACTATAACATGATAATACCTCATCAAAGCTTAGAAAAAGGCTTGATCACCAAAAATGTATGTAGTACCCCCCCCTCTAACTCAAACTTAGGAAATAGTACATCAACAAGGGTACTAACATCATCAAAAACATTTCCACCTAGGTGATATCTAGCAAATGTGACAATGTTAAGTCATAGCACCTAGGGAAATTCCACCAAGACAAAGTGCACTACCATGACATGCATCATTGCCAAAGGAAAAGGGGACATGAAAAAAGTGTCAACTCCATTTAGCATCAAGTATGCCCCCCATCACACATCCAAAACATGAGAACCATGTAGAACACCCCCTTCTAATAACACCAAAAATACAACATCACCATGCAAAAAGTCACTAGGAAGCTCCAACAACATCATGAAACATCTACTTCCTAACACCATCATCTAACCCCTTGGGGGCTAGAACCATCATCCATGAACAAAATGTAGTACCTCCAAGATAAACAATTATACCAAAACCACACCATGATGAGATAGCATGCTCCATAACCATCAAATGTGCAACCAAGGGGTGATCAACAAGGCAAGAACATGTGAGAAGACCACCAAACCAGCAAGCATAATCATCCAACCAAGGAGAAGTGAGACTCCCCCAACCAAAGGCCTCCATCAAATAATCCAATGCCACGAAGAGAAGGGGCTCCATGAAGATGTATCCCCCCCAAAACAGTCCAAAGCTCAAAAGGTACCGGCTGCAAATCTCCATCAATGTGATGAAAATCACAATGTGGAGCCTCATACAATACGAGGTGTAACGAGGTTAATTTGAGGTATATCCATGTAGGCTTTCCAAAATATGGTGTACTCTGATCATGAATTTGAGATTGGTTTATGATTTGATAAATACTAAAGTGTAAGGGATGACTATGGTTCTTATTATTTGATCAGCTCCTTTAGTTCCTGAATATGTCTAATGACTAGAAAAGATGTTCTAGATTGCTAAAGTCGTTATATTTTGCAGGTTGTGCAAGCGTTCAACGTGTTGCTGCCGAGCTTATTCCTCGATATGCTTTATATTGTCCAACTGCCCTTGATGCTGCTTGCAGAGTAACAATGCAAATTGGTAACTGGAGTTCCTCTGTGGCACTGCAGGGGGGAGACAGTGATGGCATAGCTTTTGAGACAGCAAAGGCCTGCCTTTTTGGGCTGGTCGATATCTCATGTGCTGCTAGTTCATTGACGTCAAACAAATCAGTTGCTAGCGTCATCTGTTCAGCGGTTTTCCGGAGTATATTGTCATTCTTCATTCACCAACTTGATGGCAAAGGACTATACAATTTTGAAGACATTGAAGTTGAAAAATTGCATGGCTCAAAAGATTGCTTTTCTGAAATCAAACAGAAAACAATACATAAAGATAATCCTCTAAGGGTGAAACTGTGGAAAATTATTTCTCTGAGTCTTGTCAGGATTTTCTTCTGTTGTCCTCAAAGTATGTTGGAAGCTTGCTTTGAGCTGTTAGGATCAAAAGATACAGAAAGACGTAAAGAGGGGCATTGTTTTTTAAGACAGATCATGGGTGAAAATAGTGCCAAAGATGGTAATGCCTCATCACAAAGGCAGGGTGATGGTGTGTCTAAGTCAAATTTTACTGAAGATGGTTTCAATTCAATAGAGAATGTTGAAAAGAGGCTAGTGACAGATAATAGCTCTGAAGGTGATACTCCTGCTGCAGAAATACCAAGAGTTTTCTCAGACATGAGCTTGGTATCCAAGGTAATGACTCAATCACATGCACTATATAGATAGAAGTTTATACTATGCCTATCAGGTTTTTGAGACTTTTTAGACAACTGTGTATTTCACTCTATTTAAAATTTTTAATCTGTGCAAATCATCAAAATTCAGTGTGGTCATAAACCAGTTCAGCCAAAGATCACTTTGGTTCATTGATTATGAGTGCTTCTGGCTGCAGATACACTGCAGACTTAATGTCTGCATGAATTTTTTTGTTTTTGTCTCAGAAAATGTGCTAGTGGACTTTTTAGAAAATTAGACATAAGATGAATTATGATACAACAACATTGCAACTGCTTTGTTGGTTCACTTTTTATGACTTAGGTGTTGAGGAGTTGCAATTTTTTGGTTATTTATGTTCTTTTACAAGTTAACAAGTGGAAAATTCTTCAACAATTGAAAGGAATTTGAGTACTTATAGCCCTTCACTTAGCAAGCGTGGAATGGGTTCAAACAGGGTAGAAGATCTTTTATAGCCCTTCACTCAGTAAGCACAGAATGAGTTGGGTTCAAAGAAGGTAGAAGATATAATCTCTTGCAAGAATGAAAA
>SNQJ01S0089821.1:47421-59928 GCA_010110895.2 Picea sitchensis | reverse complement strand
TGTTTACCTTTTCTCTCCAAGTGACTTATAATTCACTTTTAATGTTTCTTCATAAACTCACTTTATTAATTAATTAACCTTTTTTCCTCTAAAAAGTGATTAATTTTCCCTTATGGCTTCTCCGGCCACTGAAAGTCACTTTTCATCATCTTATCTTTTAGAGCTTTTCCTCCCGATTCCAATGAGGTATTACACTAAGGTGTTTCTTCACATATTATGCCCAAAATGACATCCTTAGTGAATTTAATTAAAATATGCTCATTAATAACTCAAAATTACGGAAATCGTCGGAATGCAATGAAACCAAAGACAAATTGTGCGGAATGGATCGTGATGATGAAAAATGTGAGTCGGGCCCCATAAAACTCCTCAATACCTCATGAGCTCACTATCACCCCCAACTGGCTACTCTGACAGGCATCCCAATCTGTAACATAAGTGAATCCAAAAATGGGGACATTACAGGAGTCACCAGATGAGAGCGTTGATCTTCAAAATATGCTTCTCATCAAAGTTGTGTATCATAGATCATTGATATCCAAAGACTCGACCTAGTCCCCGAAAATGGGATCAATTTGTTAACACCCAAACCTACACTGCAATAATCAGCGGAGACTTGGTGCAACTTTAGACACAATGCCCATTATCACTTACGTGTTCATATCTCTTGCTTCGCACTAGTCCTTTTCCAACCTCAAGATAGTGTCCCTAGATGTGTGTTGCTTTTGATCTCCAAATCAAGCTCGGAAGGAGTAAATTAGATCAAGAAACAAAAACACTCAAAAGAAGGATATATCAATGATGGAAGGATGAATCCAACAAGACCAATNTGACAAACAGTTTGCAGCAATTCATAACACATTGGCAATTTGGCACCTAATGAAGATTTTTATTGCATTGAATATAAAGGAAACAGCAATACATTTCATTGCAAAAAGATAACAAACATACCCCAACTGTAACCACAGAATTAACTCAGCAATATTAACTGATTTCTTAGAATTTTCTAACCTGTAGGTACCCTTTCTTGATCATCCTCTAATGCTCAGCCATAGTCCTAATCTGTAACAGCACAACTATACCCAGCCATACAGTCCTGATATGAAGGTTATGTCTGGCCTGTAAATGAGGTGCTGGAGCAGCCTTCAATATATAGTAGCGACCTCCCTTTTATATCATTGAACAACAATACTAGCACGATTTCTGAGAGGGCGAATGAGGAGGACAGCAGCTAGATTATCCAACAATGATCCTCTGTTTTGGTTATCCCCAATAGAAAAATGACAAAGGCAGCTCCCTTCCCTGATCTCCACGGCAACTAGCAAGAGGGGTGACCTTCCTAGTATACACACGATCTGGTATTAGACAGTACGGCCTTCTTTTAGTGGCTGTTACAGTGTTTTTGATGAGCTTCCACCACCTGTAAACAATGGAGGTGAATCCTCTCTAAGGCTACACAAGCTGTAATGAGAAATATGGCCTTCCCCTAGGCTGCCACAAGCTACAAAAATGGTATGGCCCTCTTCTTGAAACCCCCACAACTGCAGATAAATAACTCGGCCTCTTCCTGAAGTACTTCGGTTTCTACAAGCCCCAATCTGATGCCAAGGTGAATAGATCTCCTCAACAATGAAATATGATGAGCTAGCCTGGATGGGCATCATATTATCCATCTAAACCCTCTGAATTCACTGGTAATGTTAAACTACCCCTCTGACCATGCTGACCTAGTCCCTGAAAGTCATCTCTAATCACAAAGCAATGGGACCAAAAAATGGGGACATTACATATGACTATCCATGCTTTTCCGCCTCATCTCTTCCGATAACAAGGATGAAACTACATCCTCATACTTCAATGCAGATTGTGTGGTACTACCAATTGCTACAACCAGATTATCCCAGGAATCTGGCAAAGAACATAACAAAGTAATACACTTATCTTCTTCTGCAAGCATAATACTAACGGATCCAAATTGACTTACCAAAGTATTGAAAGCATTTAGATGCTTTGTCAAAGAGTCTCCATCTTCTATCCTAAGATGATACAACTTCTTTCTAAGAAACAACTTGTTTACCAGGGACTTTGACTGATACAAATTCCCCAACTTTTCCCATAGTTCCTTGGCTATAGATTCTCCCGACACATTCAATAACAGCGAATCTTCCAAGCAGAGTCAAATCATACTCTTTGCTCTTCTATCCAGCTTCTCCCAATCTTTTTTCGACATACCAGTAGATTGAGTACTAGTAGTTTGTGTACAAGTAGATTGTGTACCGGTAGTTTGTGTACCGGTAGGTTGTGTACCAGGATCCACAACGATCCATTGTTCTTTGTCTACAAGAAGGTCCTCCATCTTGAGCTTCCATAGCTCAAAGTTTTGACCATTAAACTTCTCAATATTGATTCTAGAACTGCTCGCCATTTACTTTCAACGCACGAATCACAACTGCAAAACGCCCATTGAACCCAGGTTTATCACAGACCCAAGATAAACTTGATCTATCAAGACCGAGCCAAACCCTTAGCAACAAAGGCGTCCCCTTGAAGCCAAAAACGTGCTCCGATACCACATGCAAGTTTTAAACCTACGAAATAAAGCAATGCATACAAATTCTTAAGCAAAACAGAAATTAATCAATGGCTCATACACATAGTACACAAAGATTTACGTTTGAAACCCTTAACCGGGAGAAAACTAGCCTTCCTTGGTGTCGCACCTCTCAACTCTTCATTGTATTAATTTCACTACTCGCAATACAATATATACAAAATTTTAGGTATTCTACAGCCACCAAAACCCTAATCCCTTAATCCAGGATTAATTTAGAAAACCACTAAAAATAGCGAAAAATGCTAAAATAGAAAAAAACGCCAAAAAAAAAAATTTGATGCTATCGTCAAATTTGACGCACCCCCCCACACACATGCAAAGAATATAGCACCTACCCAACAAGGAGAAGAGAGCAGGAAGGACAGCAGTAGACAGGTCTAATAAGAAGGATAGATCTAGGCAATCCGCAGAGGACAGATCTGAGTAGTATGTACGCGTCAGAGCAACAGGTACTGCCACGGGTATGCGTCGTACAAGGTGCAAGTATGCACAGGAGCAGCAGTGAAGGTCGTGAGTACATGTCGCACAGGCAGTACAAGGCACATGTAGGTGCAAGAGAAGCAATGCAGGGCGCAGGTACGCATTGTCCAGACAGTCTTGGGCACAAGTACACACCGGATAGACTACGCAGGCACAGGTATGCACCATACAAGTCGTACAGGGCGCGTACAGGGTCGTACAGTTGTGTGCATAGGTGTTGGGAAGCAGAGTTTTTGCTGTAGTTTTTGTCTCTTTTCTCAGTGGACAGATTTTCCCAGTTTGGGAGCCCTTGTATGCTTTGATATTATTTTAATAAAAAGCAAATTTGAAGGGCCGAAATTTCTGTGTCTGAAATCGGTTTCATTTGCTTTCGTTGTTTATTTCAATTAATTATTCAAGTCAGTGTATTTTATTTTGTGAGCTGTAATTTAATTTTCAGCAAGGAAATCACAAGTAATTTATCTAGGCATTGGGATTAGAAAATTAACAATTTCAACATATATTCAAAATAGGACCCTGTACCTCTTCCTCCTTTTTTCTCCAAAAAACATCGCAAGGAAACTTCTAGGAACTTCTCACATTCGCATATGGCACCTAGTGAAAACCTATTGACATTGATTATAGCACTTGACACGATAGGGAGATAAAATGATGCACACAACAAAGGCAGCAACTTAGGAATCAACCCCGAGACCTCCTACATGAAGCTCAAAACACTCAACCACTTGAACTAGACCACCAAGCTTTGTACCCCTTCCTCCTACAACCCTTGAGCTAGTAATTGAGAAATTCTAAGATTGAAACCTAGAAGGGGAATAGGCTACTCAATAGTGCCTACCAATTGAAACTTATATGCTACCCAATGCTACCAACTGATTTAAAACATCAAATGGAAACAACAACCGAAGCCACTCACCAAGGGAAAGCAAACTTCAGATTCCTATGCTCCGTCAAGTCAAATTAATACCCATGCTTCATATAAGCTATGTACTCATTTGATTATAGTATGACGATTTTGGACTCTAGAGGCCATTTAAAGCCTCAATGTTTATATATTTTCTCCCAAAACTTTAATTATACATGTTATCGCACAAGTTGTAGGTTGGGCAAAGCCCGACCCAACCACAAAAGCAAGTTCTATAACTATGGGACACTACACCCAATGTCACCTCGATGTAGGTCCAATACTTGGGGGTGACTAAGGTCATTTCTGGGAGGCAATCTTGGAGACCCTACGAGAAAAGGGAAGAGAACGGCAAGGGAGATTAAAATGCCCCTAGAGGTCAAAAAACTAAGTGGAAGAGGAAGGGAAGGAAGATGACTTGTAGATCAAGGAAAGCTACCCCAAAAGTATAGTGCTTTGTCGGATGATTATATCTACCTGAGACACGATAAACAAGCATACGTTGCAATATAATCAATTGGACAAGCAAGTTAAGCTTGTTGTCCCTAAATACAGTTGTTAGCAATAATGTATATCAGCAAAGAAAGACATCTAAATCAGCGTGGAAAGCACAAGACTAGTTAACAATGTCATCAATGAAACTAGCAATTAATTATGAATCAAGTAAAACACTTTGAGACTGAATTAAAAAGGTTGTTATAAAGTGGATTTCTACAGTAGTATGCAGACCTAATGGCTGTAGGAAATGATGGACAATATCAGAGAAATCAACCACTAAAAGTTAGAGATGATTAGCCCAAAAGATATGCCCTAAATGATAGGTTAGGTGAGTGAAGTTAGAGAGAATTTCTAGGGTTAGTTTGTGAGATATTAGCGGTTAGGGTTAGGGTTTTCTGCAACCTAATGGTTGTAGGAAACAAGTTAGTACAGCAATGAGAATTTGTGGGAGAAAGGGGATGCCCCAAGGGAGGAAGAATCCCCAAGGCATCAAGATCGCTATCCAAAAGAGAGAGCTTGCAAAAGTTGAATTTTCACGTTTGTTGAGGCAATTGTTTTGTATCTCCAATGCAACTTGAAATTGATTAGTGCATTAAACTATTGGGCAATGGATTCAAAGAGATGAAGAAGCTTAGCTAGAGCCTTGGGGGTGTACGCCCTTGTAATTCCCAAGTATAGATAGACTTCTTAGGGTCATGCCAAGAGGGTATACGCCCTTGTAGTTCTCTTGGCAAAAACACCTTGAACAGCAATAGACCTTACAAAAGTTAAGCTTGGATAAAANGTTATATTCTGCCAACAAAGCAACATCTGTAGGAAGTGTAACCTTCTTCTCCACAAGATGCCAAAGCTCATGCTCCTCCAAAAGCATCTACACCCAACACTTCCAAAAAATGAAGTTGCAAGGGCTTTCCAATCTATCTTTGTATCTAAGACTAGAGGTAGTCATACTGATGCTCCTGGGAAACACTGCTAGACAAAACAGATCAGTAACCTAAAAGTTAAAACAACCTATCACAGGTCCATGCTGGTTTTCTCAACCATGTATCTTGGGTATCCCACCCCTGAAACCTTCCAACAACTCTATATCCCAGGTAGAAGCCATACCATCCATACATGGATTCCTAGAAGATTTCAAAAAACGTGCTTCGATACAATGTTAGAATTTTATTACATAATAAACAGACCTGCTACTATTAACCCTAGAAAGCTGAAAAACTTAAAGAACTCTCAAAGCTGCTTATATTACCAGATCTGAAAACACATCTGCTAACTGAAAAATACTGACACCAAGACAAAAGAATTTGCAGCATTTAGAAAATCATCTATGTTTTTCCTGATTAACTGTTAAAAAAAATGCATACACCCTCACTTTCACTAACTGTCTCTTTTCTAAACTGGAGCACCTTATCTCACTTATAGACTAGAGAGATGAGAGTTACAGAAAAGTAGATCAACCATCCCTGTTGTGCACCTAGGATAAGAAAGTTAAACCCTAACCCTAATCTAGCCTAGAGAAGTGCGCCCAGGAATGCATGAGAAGGCCGTCTAGAATAGATTGCCTCAAGGAGATAAGTTTACACATGCAAGCATGCACTACTCCTTGAACTCTGTGCCCTAATTAAACCTGGAAATTTCCTCATGCAAAGTGCCTTGTCTAAAAACAGAATAGCAGTTAAGTGAAGATACAATTAGCACCTATATAGAACTGGAAAAGGCATGTGCTGTTCTAAATTCGTAACAGCAGCTAAAACAGGAATTTCACTAATGCTGGCACATGCATGTTGTAGGCATGCAAGCACGCTCTTCCAAGAGGCTTTTCTCTGCTGCACCATCATCCTCATGCCATCCTTGCTGTGCTGGATCTGGTGAGTGTGTCCTGCTGGTCCACTGGAGGAGGACAACTGCCGAGCAACACCTACAGAAAATGACATTACAAACATTTTCTTTTGGAAAGACTTGTGGGATGAAAGCGCATGGACATGGGGTGTAGTGGAGACCTTTAGAAAGACATAAAGTCCTTTTGACCTCAGACAGGCTGACAATCAAGGATGAACAAAAGGTTATCCCCTAGAGGAGTGTTATGAGATGAATATTCAAACAAGGGGCCCTATTTGGAGGGATTTGTGACAGTCTTTTGATAAGCCAAATTAAACTTTTGACTGTAAAAGATTGTATTCAATGCTATATAAAAAAGTTGCACTTGCCTCTCCTATAAATCCCAAATGGATTACCTTAGATTCAAAGAGTAGGTGTCAGAGGCTTCATAGCTTGTGGTCCTTGCATATTTCCTACAAGTCGTGTCGATGTTCGGATTGTTATTTGTCAATGACTACTAACAAAAGCTCATCTAGCCAAAAGTGAGTTCACAAATGATCAGTGTCAAGTTCATGGCAACCCATACCCTATTAAGCATGTTTTATGGGAATGCAGAATATCCAGACACTGTTGGAAAGAGGCAAGCACGTTTTATGGGAATGCAGAATATCCAGACACTGTTGGAACAGGCACAGCAACATGTTCCAGCTATCTTCCAGGGTATCATTCATTGGAGAGCTACCCTAATGGGAGACTCCAGACACTTGATCTGGTCAGCATTTATGGGGCTTTGGCATTGCATCCAAATGTCTGCTACATACTCTATATGGAAAATGAGATGTAACTGTATCTTTGAAAACTGCGAGTGTTTTGCTTCCTCCTGTTGGAATTTTAAATTTTTTAGTTACACAATTACAATTACTTAATCCAATAGCTACTGTAGTAAGATCACTGAAAGATAGACAATCACAGATACAATAGAACACAAAGATTATCCAGGGAAACACTCATGGGGTAGAAAACCCAGCAATGAAAATCCTCAATATAGATTCCTTCAACCAGTACAATGATGCGCTATAGCTCTCCAAGAAAGACCAAGACCAAAACACCAAAAGAACCAGTCTCCGAGACTTGTGCGCTAGACCTTCTTATGCGCTCCAAGATGCACAAGAGAAGTGTGCGAGTGTGTGTCCAAATGGGAGGAACCTATCCTCTATCTATACACAACAGTGTCTCTTGAAGAGACACGACTCTTGACCTAACTAACCCATAATAAGTAAAATACCAATAATATAATAATTTTTGTTGAGCGGACTTGTACAATATAATTATAACAACCTTTTAAAGGTTTGACTAAAACAAATATACAAGAATAACTTCCGTAGTTACACCAAAAATATTAACACTCCCTCTTAACTAGGAAGGTATTTTTTCCAGACATAGACTCCAAGTCTGATACCACACGAGCTCACATACATTGACAGTTGAATATGCGAATCTATACATCCTCGGATATCCATAGTGCAACATGACTTCACCCCATGCAACCAAGGTCTGTGGGTAGCTCTTAATAGCTACAACATGTCCCCAGGACATTCACTCCCTGCAATGCATCAATCCCTAATCATGTGCACTCATGTCTCAGTGCTAGCCCTTTTTCATGCTAGATGAGACCCACCAGACTTAGTGCCAACCCTTTTTCATGCTGGATGAGATTTTTCCATACTCGGTGCCATCCCTTTTTCATGTTGGATGAGTTCCACCTGTCACTTCCTCTGAAGAGGGACCACACCAAGCTTGTCCCTAAAGTACTCGAACTTCGTCCTCGACAGCGGCTTGGTGAACACATCCACAACCTGATCCTCACGAACTGGAGCCTCACTGCTCCCCTCTGTACGATATCCCTGATATAGTAGTATCCGATCTCAATATGCTTCGACCTATCATGGAACACTGGGTTCTCTGACAACTTCATGCAACTCTGGTTGTCACACCAAATGCAGGTCGTCTCCAATCCAAGACCAAATAACCCAGACAGCAGCGTTCGAAGCCATACTGCTTCTCTGCTCGTTGCACATGTTGCCACATACTCAACTTCAGTCGTAGTGAGTGCCACACATGACTGTTTTCTGCTGCTCCACAAGACCATACTGTAGCCAAGACTGAAACAGTGTCCGGAAATGCTCTTCCAGTCAGGAATACTGTCGGCCCAATCTGAATCTGAGTATCCATACAATCGAAACTCATGGTCAAATCTATACCAAAGACCATGATCTAGAGTACCCTTAAGGTACCTCAACAAATGTTTTGCTGCAACAAAAATGAACCTATCTGGGCTGCTCCAAATGCTAACACAGGGTGTTCACAACAAAACATATATCCGGTCTTGTGTTCGTCAAATACATCAACGACCCCATTATCTGCCTGTATAAGATAGAATCCACAATCTCTGAAGTTGTATCCTACAACAACTTAAGATTTGATACCATTGGGGTAATCATGGCCTTACATTCCAACATCTCGAACCTCTTCAAGATTTCCACAGCATACTTTCCTTGATTTAAGAAAATCCCATCTAATCTCTGCCAAACTTCTAGTCCCAAGAAGTAGTGCATCATTCCTAAATCTTTCATCTCGAATTCTACAGCCAATTTTCTCTTACATTCAATGATGAGCTTTTCCGCACCTATTAGAAACAGGTCATCTACATACAGCAGAAGAATCACCGGTTCACCATCCTCAACCTTAAAGTAAAGGTTAGGATCTGCACTGCTCTTGGTAAAACCCAAGCTCATCAAAAAATTGTCAATCCTACCATACCATGCTCTGGGTGCCTGCTTCAATCCATACAAAGCCTTCTTTAATCTACACACATGAGTCTCCATGTCATGTGTCTCGAATCCAAGTGGTTTCTCCACATAAACTTCCTCTTTTATTTTACCATTCAAGAAGGTTGTCTTTACATCCATCTAGTGCACCTTCCATTCCATCATAGCGGCCAATGAAAGTATAGTCCTAATCGAGGTATATCTTGCTACGAGAGCAAAAGTTTCTTCATAGTCAATTCCTTCCTTCAAAGAGAAACCTCGAGCCACAAATCTTGCCTTATATTTTTCAATACTACCATCATCTGCGTGTTTCGTCTTGTAGATCCATTTCGAACTCACCACAAATTTTTCCTCTGGTTTGGGAACCACATCCCAGACATCATTTTGCATAATGGACTAGTATTCCTCTGCCATGGCATCTTTCCATACTTGATTTTCTGCAACGTTTTCATAACTAGAAGGTTCTGCATCCATTATGTCACACAAGCATGCCACATAGCTAGAATACGGCTCCGACTTCTTACTTTCCCTGAAAGATTTCTCTGGGGCATCAATTCTTTCTGCATCTCTGATAAGCTCTTGTGCCCAAGATGGTCTTCTCTTGCGAGAAGGTATCTCGATTGGTTTCTGAGGTTCTACCATGTCATGATCCTCTGGAATGACTTCCTCTGGTTCAACTGCCTCTGGAACTTTAGGAACTTCATTCTCTTCTTCATGTGCCCCTCTTCTGCACGGATCTGTTTGGATTTACTGAAAGCTGCATTCTCATTGAAGGTTACATCTCGGTTGATCTCCACTTTCCGGCGATCAGGAATGTATATCCTGTAAGCCTTCGATGTGTCACTGTAACCAACAAATATGCCCTTCCATCCAAAAGGGTCCAACTTTGTCCTCTTTTCCTTGGGGACGTGAACAAATATAGGGCAGCCAAATATTTTGAAATGGCCGACTTCTGGCTTCTCTCCTGAAAACATTTCCTCGGGTGTCTTGTTTTCAAGCACCTTGTGGGGACTTTTATTATGCACATACACTGTCGTCTTCCCTGCTTCTTCCCACGGATGCATAGGAAAATCTTGATCATGGATCATGGCCTTTACTACTTCCATGATTGTCCGGTTCTTCCTTTCAGCTATTCCATTCTGTTGAGGGTTATAGGGAGTAGAAAGCTCCCTCTTAATCCCATCTTCCTTGCAACACTCCTTAAATTCTTCTGAGGTGAATTCACCTCCATTGTTTAATCAAGGTCTTTATCTTCCGCTATGTCAAGTTTTCTACCAGAGCCTTGAACTCTTTGAATTTGCCAAAAACATCATTCTTTGTTTTTAACAAATAAATCCAAGTTTTACGTGAGTAATCATCAATGAAATATACATAATATATATACCCAGTTAGTGAAGTTGTCGACATCGGTCCACATACGTCTGAATGCACGATGTCCAAAACTCCTTTGGCTCTGCTATCGCTATGGGAAAGGAGTGCTTCACGTTCTTGCCTTGTGCACATCCTTTTCACACACCATCTGGTTCTGCTTGGATTTCTAGAAGACCTGTCATCATTTTGCTCACAATCGAAAGAGCTTTGTAGTGTAGGTGAGCAAATCTTTTATGCCATAGTTCATCGGGATTCACAATATCATGAACCATTGCGAAGTCTGAATGTCCTTTTAATTTGTAGAGTCCTCCTTCTTCAACTCCAATCACTACTGCATCATCAGGGTTCTTCCCTCTAGGCCACATAAGAACTTGAACATCAATAAATGCTACTCTAAATCCTTTCTTGTCCAATGCTGAAATTGAGAGAAGATTATTTTTTAAACCTGGAACATTGAGAACTTCCTTCATCTTCATTGGCTTGCCTAAGTTTAACTTGTAGGAAGCTTCTCCAACACCTTTGATTGGATATTGATAGTCATCACCCAATTTCACCTTGTGAGGTGAATCTTTATGAATAAGTTTAGATAAGGAGTCTTCATAGCCTATCATGTGCTTGGAAGCACCATTGTCTATCAACCGACTGTTACTTCATGAGTTACAGTACCTGTGATGAGTGAGATAAGAACATAATCCTTATCACTTGATTCATCTTGCTTTGCAACCTTCTTGGGAGGCTCATCATCTTCCGTTGTGTGAGCTTGATGCCTCTTACTTCCTTTCTTATTCTTAATTTCCATAATGAGGGGGCAATCCCTAATAAAGTGTCCCAATTCCTGACAACAGTAACATCTGATCTTTGAGTAGTCTCTTTGACCCATCTTAAACTTCTAAGGTAAAGAATGCTCCTTCTTGTTCTTTCCTTTCCTAGTGTGGGCGGCTAGGGCTTGATCTTCATCTGCCATCTTTTCTTCTCTTGCAGTTGTCCTAGCTTCTTCCTGGTTACAATCCTCCCAAAGCCTACTGAACTTGAGAAGTTTCTTTCTTGAACAAATTCCTTGGATGAATGCATCCCATGACCTTGGGAGGCCATTCAAGGTGGGCATCTTTGGGAGAGGATCTTCAGTATTAGCTTGAGTTATCTCTTGGCATTGTATTGGCTATCTATAATAAGGAAGTTTTGCTGGGTTTTCTTCCCCTAGAGGGTTTCCCAGGATAAATGTTGTGTCTCTTGTGATTGTGTATTTCTCAGTGATCTTGCATTATGCTATTGTTATCTATTGAAATGCAAAGAACTATAATAATGGCTTAAACATTAACATGGTATCAGAGCCAAGCTGAAGAGAGCATCTTTCACAAGAGAAAAGTGAAAAACATCATTGTTACCGTACATGAAAATTAGGGCTTTTTGTTGGTGAGGTATTCCAACCCTAAAACCATCTAGAAAAGTGTGCCCTCCCCCGAGGATTATTTTGGCACCTTTAGCGCACCTTTTCAGTGGCTAGATCTACCGAAAAGTGAAACCCTAGCTTCACAAAGTACCAGAAAACCAGAGTACCAGAAGTACCAGAGTACCAGAAGCACCAGTCCAGAAATCCGCAAATCAAGTTTGTGGGGGTAAAAGTTGGATTTTCATAAATCTGACTGCACCAGCTTACTCTCCTCAGCTCGGCGCATCTATCCCCTGGATCAAAATTTCAAAATTCGAAGTTTGAAAAGATAGGGTTTCCTCATAAAATCCCAAGTTGTAGTTGCAGTTGCAGTTGCAGTCTCAGAACCAGTTGCAGTTGCAGCCGTAGTACCAGTTGCAGTTACCCTTGAAGTTCTTAAGAGTTGGTAATGATTACCATTGCTGCTAGATGGTGCCACTACCTGCAAATGCTATCAGAGGTATGTACTCACATATGTTTAAATGGTTAAACTTTAAAGAGTATTTGCAGGAGAAGGGATCTCTTGCCATAGATCCAAAAGGATCTCAAGATCCAACACATTCAG
>SNQJ01S0089821.1:16922-43212 GCA_010110895.2 Picea sitchensis | reverse complement strand
TCTGGGCCTTTAGCCCCTTCTTCCCACGAGATAAGGTGCAATCCTGCAAATAGGTCAACCCAATGCCTGGACAAGGGGAATGGGATAAATGAGCGGGAGATAGGATGTAAAAGTGGTAGTATGATGGGAGCGGATGATGGCTTTTCAGAAATTCCCTAGTGCCAAACCAGAACCTATGGGCGCAGGCTTGTTAGGGCATCATGTCAATTTCCCCAAGCATGGTCAAGTGGGCCAATGTAAGATCCAAGCAGTTGTTAGAGATAAAAGGAATCAGATAAAGTCGCACATACTATGATACCTAGACCAATTACCTCGTGGAGCAAGAACCTCTTCTGATACCAGACCAAGCCGATGGTGATGGATGATGATGCTGCTGACAAGACAAAGCTGATGGAAGAAGAAAAGGATGGGCCCTCCAGGGCCATGCTCAGGTCAACCCTGCTCTCGGTACTCCATGTCTAGGACCTGTGGGCCTCGAGACATGATCTCCTAGTTATCCCTAAAAATCGAGGATAACAGGGCACACGAAGTTCACCCTCATGAAAAAGTTGTCTCTCCTTCAAAAAATATAACCATAGGAAAAAA
Source organism: Picea sitchensis (assembly GCA_010110895.2). Lineage (NCBI taxonomy): Eukaryota > Viridiplantae > Streptophyta > Pinopsida > Pinales > Pinaceae > Picea > Picea sitchensis. Next base: position 42,627 of record SNQJ01S0089821.1, on the reverse strand, counting down.
TATTTCCCTCTTTTGAAGGAAAAACAAATTTCCTAAGTTAAAAAAAAACTTCAACTTTAAAAAAAAATCACTTTCACTTTTCCTTTTATAAACGAGGAGATATAATTAAAATCCCCTAAGGTAATTTTCCTTTTACTTTTCCTCTTTGCAAAATGGTGTAAAATGTAAGGACAAGCAGATTAAATATGGGTATCCTTTCCTTTACTCAAAAGACTTCACCACATCAATAAGTCATGGGAGAAAGAAATATTTTAAGTTTTCAAACTTGTAGCTCAAAATAAAATAAAAAATATTTGAACATGTTTCAATGGTTTAGTTATGAAGAAGAAGAGAGGGATAGCTACAGCATGCTACACAAGTGTTGTCTTCTTCTTCAGTGATCTTTTCAACTGGTCCAATCTTCATCTAATATCTTTGTCTTCAGGTTTTCTTCAATCTTCATCTTTCGGCTTCTTTAAGTAGATCTTGTACCTGCACAATAAACATCATTTTTGTCGATGTCCATATAAAACGCCACCATCTACTAAAATACCCACCAGTTGTATCCACCGATTCTCTAGGAAACCTTTTTTTGTACAACATTCATCAACAATTCTTGGATCACAAAGTTTCCAAATCCCTCTTAAAGAGAAACTTGGTCCCAAATTTATCTCATGCTCATCTCAAGCTTACCTTCATAAAACCTGGAGTCAGAATGTCTCATCAACAACTTCAATTCATCCTCGAGTTAGAATACGGGTACACCTAATCACCCCCTTAACTACCCAGGTGGTTTATTCCACAACTTTATAGCATTTCTATCCTCTTTGGGATAATTAACTTTACTCATCATGGTCACTAGGGTGCCATGGAAAACACACATCCCTAGAAATAGTTTGCCACTTGTTTTGCATGGGTATACATCATTCCCCTTTCAAGGTCTTCAGAAATATTTTAACAAGACCAAATGGGGTACATATGCCTTTAATAGGGCTTACAACCATATGCCCAATTACATTTTTCATTACACCATCATGACTTGACTTAGGTACAAATTTTCAAACATTTCAAATACATTTTTCATTTAAGGCTAATCTAGCCATGTTTAAACATAGGACCGTGACCATCTTTTCCATCATTAAAAAAAACATTATCAAGGGAGGAGTTTCATGTGTTAGGGATGCTTACACAATCTTGGTAGCTACAGATTACTTCACTCAATGGGTTGAGGCTATTCCCACGAGAGTTGCCAATACTGCAATGATCATCAGGTTCTTTTAAGAGAACATCATTACAAGATTTGGAGTCCCTCTCAAGTTGATCACTAAAATTATAGGGATTATAAAGAAGATCCTTGGAGAGAACAAATGTAGTTAAGATGGCAAGCTTAAATATGCTCTTCAAGCAAACTGAATCACCAGCAAAAGAGCCACAAGTAAGTTTTCGTTTGTGTTGGTTTATGGCATGAACACATCTCTTCGTATTAACCTTGAGCTACCAATGTACAAGTTTGTTACCAGGATTCAGTACATATGAGGAAGCTTTAAGTGCAAGGATCAATCAATTAGTCAGTTTGGATGAGGACAAGAGTAAGGCCTTTGGTCAACTTACCAAGTATCAAGAGAAGATAAAGGAAGTGTTTAACAAGAAGGCTAGGGAAAGAGAATTCATAGTTGGTGACTTGATTTTTTTGTGGGTCAAGTGGCATGAGGGATCAAGGGATCATGGCAAGTTTGATTCACTTTGGCTAGGACCTTACCAGATTAATGTAGTTGTTGGTAAGAATTCTTTCTCTCAAGAATTTGGATGGAGAGATATTGGCATTGCATGTCAATGGGAAACACTTCTTCCCATGAGTGGTATCAAGGCCACAAAAAGAAAACGAAAAGGGAAGAAGAAAAAGAGCGATAGATGTATTTTGTACCAACTAGGATTAGGATGGGCTGATAGATTCAATCCATTTTCGATAAAATGTTGTTTTCAATTCTAGGATGGAAGTCTAGGTCTCAAGTAGGTACTTTGCTTTGAGTTTCTAATTTTCAGCATTAACTCAGTTTATCTTTGGGACATTCAATTAGGTGGTGATTTTGAAATTCCTATAAGTTGGGTTTGCTTTCCAGGAATGTGGTCTTTGAATTTCACCCAAAATAAGTGTCCTCAAACACAATAGATAGTTAGGACTGGTCTTCATTAAGAATCCTTTTGCATGTCTTTGTTTTATTTATAAGCATAAGCAGATTGTTTGGAAGTACATGGTCAAAGTTTACTTGGGAACAAGGTCAATCTTGATACTATATGTTTTGAATCTTGGAGTTCAAAATTCTCATTGCTCATATCTCCTAAAAATTTATGTCCAATTTATTTAATCTTTGGTTGAGTTGTGAACCCTTTGATGCATTTACAACACAAAAAGGCCTAGAGTTTAAATCGTTCTCCAGTGGTGTGCCATGAGTAGTCACACCTCTAACTGAAGTTAAAATATGGTTCATGTGACTAACTTCAATTTGACTATGGTTCCTATGATTAGCCATCATTTAACTATATTTTGCAGGCCTCGAAATAATGCTGACAAGTATTATCTGAGACATTAGTAAATTTATCAAAATTTGCAACACTACACTGTGATGGTTCAAACCATTCTTACAAGAAGATGCACTCCCCCACACTTCCCACATTTCCAAGATGAGGAATCTCAAGAAGAGGCATGTGGGATGTTTCCCTAGAAATGGGAAGTGTTTCCCATTAGTGGGAAACGGCTAGGTGCTCCCTAGCCCAACCCCAGCTTAAAAGGGGACACCAAGATGCCCCCCACTTTTTTGGCCAACAACATTAGAAAAGTATTAAAAGAATAAAACACAAAAAGAATTAAAACCCTAAAGTGACTAAGACCAAACACTATAAAAATCCTACAACACATGCCCATTTATAATTATTATTACCAATGTGAATATTTATTTCATGCTTCCATTGTTCATGTTTGTGACTTGTCCTCACTTTCAATATATTTAAACTTTTTTAAGGACTTCAGACAAGGTCCCCTATGTTGAGGAGTCCAATGTTTCCCATGATGTTTCCTAAAATTTGGGGGTGTCTCCACACATCCCTCAGATGTGTGGCCCTATTCCCATGTTCCCCCAACCTGGAAACTTGGTGGAACACCAATTCAAACACAAAAGAACGATAAATAATAGACCAAGACCATGTGCAAAAGGCCATAAAAGAAAATACAAAAAACAATTAATAGAACAACTAAGAAAGTGAAAGGTAGTAAGTGCAAATGCCTTCACCCCAACATGGACGAAGTACCACCCAGTTAACACTTGCTCCAGCTCTCTCCTATAGCTCAAAATAACTGAAACGCCAATGATGACATCAAAAGTGCAAGGTGGAACACTAGAAGTTGATCCCCTAGAACATGGGAGTCAAAACCTATTATTCCCCTTGTCCTTTATGATGTTTGTGAAGAAATGAAGTGATAAGAGTTCCAAAATATATTTGCTAATAATTATAATGTTGATGACAATTGACAGACAAATGAGAAGGATTTCGTCCCAAATACAAATCATGTTGGCTTAGAAACCTTGTTGGTCATGTTGACCTGCATTGAAACAATCAGCTATAGCTTCCTTGCATGCATGTGAGCTCCACCAATTGTGTTCATGACTTCTCAAAGAAACTTGTATTGGAATACTGTACATCACCGTGCTTCTACTAGCTTAGTGGGAAACTAATTTCACAACCATTGATTGATTTCTTTGCCCCAACTTGACGCATATTTGATTTGTAGAATATTCCTTGGAGTCACCTCCGATGCATAAATCGTAATGTTTCATCTTTAACAATGGCATAAACCATAGGGCTTAGGCATATGCATAATACAGTGTTCACATTATTATAGTTCCAATATTCTGCAATCTATTATGGTGTGGATGTGAGTTGTTTTAATTTGACTGAGGCTTTCAGCGGAAGTATGATGTGACTTGAAGTTCCTAATCCATTATGATGTGAAATTATGACTCTAATTTCATTTACACTTCATTTTGGTTTCCCATTTTGTGTTCCGTTTCCTGTTTCTGATAACATATGTACACCAGACCCATACTAACATATGCAATCCTAGTATCCCACCTTGCCCCCATATGAAATATGCTTAAACTTTGTGACCCCATGGATAGTATGATCGTGATGGCAATTTAGTTGTAATCTTGCATTTGTAAGGCTTGCAGGCTTGCACTTAAAAACTTCAAAATATGAAAATTTTCAATGTTATGGCTTGTCAACAAAGTTAGACATTAACAAACAACACAAATCATATGTTAAAATCAGACCAATAGCTCCAGATTACTCCTCTAGTTCCACGCCTGAATTGGGCAACTTCTTTCTGAACCAATTTAATTTGGAATCACTTAATTGGATTTGTTGAAACTTTAGATATTTACCTATGCCAGGCTAAGTTTTTTCTAAGTTCTAAAACAAATCATCCCTGTAGTGCTCTTAAAAGGCCATTCTTTTTGTCATGTAAGGGTAGTAATTGTAAATATGTTTCCTTCAAAGGAAAAGATGCACTAAAATTTAACTCATCAAAAGAAGCAAAGGATTAATACAATATTATGGTTTAATAATTTTTGCTTGATTAAGGGCCATTTCCGCCATTTCCTACTGCTATTAAATTCAAACAAGTTTTACCCGTTTAACTGCCCATTTCACAGAGGATTCTACCAAGCAATTCAGTTATGATAGCTCAAACTTGACTAAATAGCAATATGTGGTTTTCCTCCTTTCTGTTAAATACCTGACAAACAACTTTAAAGATCTCACAGATGGCTACTCTGTTTTAACCTATCTAAAGTTGTTTAAGATTTATCTAGAGATATGGGGTTTGTAGAAAACAGTACGATAGGTTCTGCACATGTTAAAACAACGTTTTTTGAAGTATGTCGGAAGGTACTTCAAATTGAAACAATGCCTTCTACATAATTGGACCAAAATTTGTCCAGAAGTTGGGCTTAATAAGCTGTTGTGCAGAGAAGTCCGTTGGGCTATGGTCTAGTGGCAAGTCGGAGCGCTTGCAGTGATGATAACCAGTTAGCGGGCTCGCTCCCCGCGCTAACAATATTCTATGGGGGCGAATCTAGGTACATGTGCTAGGTGACTTTGATTGAACAGATACCCCCAGTCACGGCTTGAATCACAAACTATTGATTAAACAGATACGCCTTAATCAGGGCTTGAATCACAAAAAATGCTTTAAAGTTTGGTAAAGAAGCTCTGAAAACTGACCCAAATGGAGTCATTCCAAAGGCTTTGAATGGATTAACGCAACCAAGGCTTTAAAGTTAAACAATTATATTGCTCAGGTCCCAGAGAACAATGAATTAAAGGATGACATGACATCCATGAAAATAAATTCCCACAATTTAAAATTCGTCTTGTTTTGCCAGAAACGTCGAAATGTGAAAATACGGAAATTGCAGGCATTTACCTTCGGCGACAAATCGTAGACATTCGAACAGCGCATTCCAATGAGCTTTCGCAGGCATTTCACTTGAGCTGCCACGTCGGCAGTATTCATGCGAATCTTCACCATTTTTCAGCAAATTTAGCTTGGCCGCAACTTCAAATTGATTTCTTGGTGAATCTTAAACCCTTCGTACCCTAGTCGCAGCAGAGGCTAAAAGATCCTCCGATATCTCGCCTCTGGTATGATCTTCTCATGTATTAACTGTTGCCCCGTTGTTCATGTGCCATATGCAGAGCTTAATGTCAGCTCAATGTGACCGGCATTATTAATTGTTGATTAAATAGCCAAACACGTCTTTAATAACGGGCTTTAAGAGGGAGGTTACCCAAAGGATTCAAAAATTATATTTTATGGTAATTTAGGTGATCATTTTGTCTTCCAATATATAAGTGAATATTTAATAAATAACCTATATTTTATTATTAAAATTTGTAAATTTTGATAAATATTATTAATTAGTTATATTTTTATGTAAAAAATATCAAAATTTAAAGGAAAAATGGCTAATTAACGAATATATATTTTTAAAAGACCCCAAATGGAATGACACCTGGATGCCATGTCACGAGCGATCCACAGTAGAAGACCCTTCCTCGATCGCCTTGTTTGGCTCCCTAGCGGTGTTCATTTACTCTCGACTTGCCCCCTCTAGTGATCATCCCTGCAGCTGGCCTCCACCATGACTATCGCTCGTGTGAAATTAATGGATCTCCATATCCTTCCATGTCTTAAGACCATCGTCTTCACCAGAAAGACACCTTACCTTGTTATTCATCCTGCTCTGCATCCTCTCTGATTTCTCTGCCTTCGCTCATCGCTCTTACCTTGCTACAGGTTTCTCTTCATAGTCGTGAGGTTCCTCTTCACCTCCGTGATCCTCAACCTTCGTCTCTATTGGTTCTTACTCATGCCTAGAGAGCGCGCTAGATCACTTCGAGCTAGCTCTCGCTCTATTATGGGCGGTCGAACCCCCTACACTCTATGTCGACCTAGTATGTGTTATGTTTGTCCTTGCCACTCCCGAATGGCTAATCGCTCCTCCTCCCCTTCAATCGAAGTCGAAGATTGCAAGCTTGCCTCTACTCTTATGACCACTTCCGCCACTGCCACCCATATCCCCAACCCAGAAGCAGCCTCCAACTATATTCCTTCGCCCCCTCCTCACCCGGTTTTCATTGATGCTCAAAGAGAAGCCATCATGGAGTTGCATAGAGATAATGACAAGCAGAAATTTTGCCAAGAATTGATGGAGAAACACCTGGACCGACTTTTGGATTCGGACATGAAGAACCCTACACAACGACGCAATAAAGAGGAACTGCTCCAGGCAATAATGGCCCCCAAGTGGTCGGAATCATCCAGGCATGACTTCCCCTACAACTCTACCAGCGAATAATCTATCATGGACTTTTATGTTTTGCTTTTTGTAGCTTATGTATGGCCTATCAAATTACAAAGACATCTTTGTTGGTATATTCATAGGCCCATAATAGTTTATTATAGTCCAAAATATGTAACTATGTCAGCTAGTAGCAGACACAGCGGGATTTTATGAAACTTTTATAACTGGTGGTGGGGTTGGTTTCCTTTTATGGCAACCTCAACAACATCTTATGTAATTTTTGTTCATAAAAGGTAATACAAACAACTAGCTTTTATATATATATATATATACTTTTAAAAAATTATAATCAAAAAAAGTCCATGAGTGAGATTTTGCCCAAGTAAAATACCCAAATAGAGAATTTAATAATTGTAGAAATGTTTCTAAGCCTTATCACGAAATTTTATAGTTGTAGAAGTGGTTTCTAAGCCTCATTCAAAGTGTATTTCACTTTAGTATTCACATTCCACATAGCTTGGCCTTTATGTTCATTAGATACAAATCAACCCCCCACCTTAGGATGTAGACCCAATGTAAGGTTAGAATGAGTTTTAACAAACCTTGCTTTCTAAGTAAAGTATCAATTAAGATCCAACCCTCATTTGCAAGGTGAGGCAAGGTGTTGGTTCTCAACACTTAGCAAGGCCCCAAAAGTGTTAACCTAGACTTACTTCATTGTAATCCATTAAATGCTTTTGAAAAGTCTTGCTTTATTGTGAAGGTGAAATTGTGTTGCGAAGTTAAGAGAGAGAAAAGTGGTAAGGCTACACAATTTTAGGTGTTGAAATAACATCAACATTGTGGATGTCATATGTATTTCCCCTATACTGTGTAGAAATTTATGAAATTAGGTAGATTCGATACCAAATTATATATATTAAGTACTAAAGCTTGAGCTAATCTAAGCTTTCCAGGTGTACATATTGGTGAATATTAAGGCAATCCAAATGAGAATGCACAAATGAAATCAGCGTGAGCACAACAATAGTTGTAGCGGACTCAACTTGATATATGTTGTCTTCATTAATTTATGGTGCAACATTTTGAAGCTAACTCTAATAAAAAAATGAATTCATATAAACTCAACTAACTCGTATAAAAAATTGGGTAGCAAACGAAACTATGAGTTTCATTAGTTGAAATACAATGTATAACAATATATAAACAACGTGAAGTTTTATAGCAAATGACTATCAATCCATCTACTCACTACAAACTAATGAACCCATTTACACTTTACAGATCAGATCGAGCCATGCCTTAAAGGGAAGCATATAATGGATGCTCACTTGATTTAAAAAATTGTTAGAAGGTGGAGAGTATACTGCACATTGCATTATGAATTTACATCATCAGCCCCACTCATTTTAGTAATGGTTGTTGGGCCAAAATCTGAATGGGTTTCCTATGCCAAATAGTGTGAGGTCTAATTGGGACTTTATACAAGGGAGTACCCATATCTATTGAAGGCCACTTCGGTTACGTCAATAGAAATCGACACTAAAAGGAGGGCATGAGTTGTATGGCTAGTAGAAATTCCCGGTCTTCATGCAATCAAGCCTCTGATCCGTCAAACCACGAACCTCAACCTAGTCTTTTCCATGGCATAGGTGATCATCCCGAGTTAGAAACTACTTTCAAAGATGCTCCTCTCATTTCTGAAGCTCCTAAGTCACCTCCTGAGCAATTGTGTGTTGTCCCCAAACCTAAGGTTAACGCTTTACGACGTCTTACTTAGGCATTTGCTCAGAAAATTTGTGAGTTAACTATAGCACCTCTATTACCTGTACAAAGGCTCAACCATAAAATCCACATCCAAACTCATCAAGACGTTCTTATTGATTCTATAGAAGCCTTGGCAGAACTTGCTTTGCTGGAAATCCCTCTACCCTTAAACCAGATTCCACCGTCACCCCCGTCATCACCTCGATCTCCACCCTCTGAACCTAAAATGAACATAACAATCAATAAAATCTTGAATTAGTTAATAGCTTACCAAATGGCCATCAACCATCATGACCTACCTGCCTAGATGTACCAAGCAGTTCTTAACTCGGGAGTGTGGTTGCATGACTTACCTAAACACCCCAAGAAGATTCTACCCAAGTTTGACCTAGACAATTAATGTGTTCCCAAAGATCATATAAATATTTTCTACCTTGTTATGAGGTTAATGAATGTTGTACATGAAGATGTGGTTTATAGACTATTCCCCAACACCTTTGAAAACAAAGCATCTACCTAGTATTACAGTTTACTAACAATCCCCGTCATAAGCTAGGATGATTTCGAGAGGGAATTTATTAGTAAATTTGGTGAAGAGTAAACTCCAACTACTCTTTTGAAAGATATAATAACCATTAAAATGGAGAATAAAGAAATAATTAAGGACTTTAATCAACACTTCACCATCATCCTCAACAAGTTCCCCATTAAAGCCTAGCTAGCAGAAGTGGTAATAGTGGAATATTAACATCTTCCTTACATGCATCTATTGCCATGTCCATCAAAAGAACTAGTAAAACCACTCTACTAGAAAATTTTGAAGAAGCCGGGAAGGTAGAAATGGAAATGCTCACTCTAGTAGGGAACCCAGGAGGGGAAGACAATAAAGTGGTAACTATATGCAAGAAACCATTGATATTGACCAAACCTATAGAAAAACAACCCATTGATTTAGAAGGCATAATCAAGTTGGTCAAGAAGTTATGCAAGGAAGTTGTTGACCTTAAAATGAATTATAGAGAAGGAACATCCACTCACAGGCCATTTAGACCCTTCCATATAAAAGGCAACAACCAACCCAAACCTCCACAACCCTCAAATTTGAATCAAAATTTGGTGGAGGTAGGGATGGACCACTTGTGTACTTAGTACAAAGAGAACAACTTATTGCGGAGGTTTTTATGGAACCTCCCCGAAAAATTTATCCCTTAGTTGTTTATAGTGGAGGTTGTTAGCGAAGGTGGGCAACCAGAGGTTTTTGCGAAGGTTTTTTTTTCTTTGTGCCTTTAAGGTATATACGCATTAGTGCGTACATGAAAAATAAAGCACCGACACATCAATGTTCTAGTAGCATCGCCATACTTTATAATAAAAATACATACACTGAATAAATTTGATCCAGATTATGCTGAGAACGAAACGAGACAAAAACAAAAATATAGCAGAGAACACAAAAATACAGTGAAACCCAACTTCTATTAATGAATGAGATAGAAAAACATTATGGAACACAAATTAGCAGAATGGTGTAGCTTATCTCTGAAAAGAAAGAGATGTTGGCTATGCTTCATTCACAACAAGCTTTACATCACACTCCATTGCATGCTTAAAGGGCCTCCTTCACCTCAATTATATATGAGAGAGTGAGAGGAGAACAATTCCCATGATGCATGCGGGATAAATTAATATAAGTTTATAAAATGCCATATGCATGTAAAACACTATGACTTCCGAGGTGATCACCCATCCTAATACTACTCTAACCCAAGCGTGCTTAACTATGAAGTTCTAATGGGATCTGGTGCATTAACGTTATGTTGTAGGCATGTACATAAGACCACTAGGAAATCATTACATGATGTCTATAATTAACAAAATGAAGATGGTATTACATTCCATTCCCCATCAAAAGGGTGAATATCATGGTTCATCAAAACCGTAGGCTCGAAATGTTTATTCAGTGGAAAAGGTGGTTGGCCAACGAGATCCACCTGGATCATTCCTCCCCCCTTATGAAGCAATGGTCCCCATTGTGTCTAGTTCCCTCGGGAGATGGGGGAACTTCTGTTGAATTGGAACCTTGGTGAGTCGCTTGCCTTATTGAAGTAGATGTCTTGCTTGTACTTTTTCTGTGGAAGGATGTCACGAACCTGTTGGAGGTGTTGGATCCGTTCAACAAATCTAGTTGCATGATTTGCCTTGGTATGAGTGTGGGAGGACTCTGTCGATGAAGATGCAACAAGAAGAGCTATATCAATGGGGGCTAATTGTTGGAAACCCTAGCACACCTGGAACGACCCGTGGCTAATAGAGTTATGTTGAACATGTGCAAGACTCTCATTCTCTTCGTGCTCCTCTGCAATCTCGTCGACTTGCTTCTACTTGATGGAAACGTCTTGGGTCGAGGTTGTAGTGGTCACAATGACCTTCTGTTCACCGACTGAATGGATCACGAAGAGGGAAAACTTTGTGGTTTGAGAGATTACTTTGCAGCATGGTTTTTTTGAGATAAATGAAGTGGCAGTTGTCGGAGCTACCTTTGGTACCCTATAGAGATGATCTCCTAGAGTAATAATGACACTGTGGGGCTGAAACTCATGGATAGCGTGACGTTTCCACATATATGGTTGTCCTAAAAGAACATCACAGACTTCAAGTGGGGCAACATCACACTACCTCTTCCTTGAAGGGCTTGATGTCATAGGAAAGGTGGCATTCTTGACTGACACAAATGTCTCATCCTTGGCTCAACCATTCGATGGTGTATGGTTGGGGGTGAGGCATCGTTGGCAACTTCAATCTCTTGACAACCTCGACTGAGATCAGGTTCTTTTGACTCTCGTTGTCAATAATGAAATGCAATGGGGTTCCCTTTACCCACATCTGTGAGTGGAAGAGGCGCTCCTCCCCTCAAGCTCCTTCGGTTCCTTCGGTTGTATTGTTGTGGTTGCGATGGTAGCAGTGGGTTTTCCATCGATGATCTGTTTCCATTTATTTTTCTTTGAATTAGAGTCCAATTCAAGTTTCGATTCCTTTTCTTTAAGCTCGACCACCATTGATTGTTTCGAGCGACATTCATTAGTGTTGTGCCAAGGGTTGTTGTGGAACTCACACCACTTTTCGGTGTCTTTATTAGACTTCCCATTTCCCTTCTTTGCTTGTGTATTGGACTGGCTCTCTTGAGGTTGCCCTTCCTTGTTATGTCCTTCTTTCTATGAGTTAGGGTTGTCTTTGCCATGATTATGTTGTGGTGTCCTTTCAAACCCAAACTCCCACTTACTCTACTGCTTGAATTTCTGCTCAATTTTGACTGCATATCGATAAGCAACTCCTAGTGAGGATATTTCCAAGAAATCCATCTTTGTTTGGATGTACATGTGCAGACCATCGCAATACTTCAAAACCAGGTGTCACTCGAAGTCTTTGATACCCAACTTTCAGTGCAAGGTATGAAAGATGTTAATGTACTTTGGCATTATCTGATCTCTTTTCCAACGCAGAGTCATCCATCTCATGTACTGGTCATCATAGTTTCTGACAGGGTAGAACTCCTCCTTTAGGGCATCTACAAAGGTCGTCCAAGTGGGTTCTCTCATGAATGGTGTAGATTCATCCGCGGTGTACCTCTTTTAGTAACCTTCCCACCAAGCTCTAACATGGGGAAGGGATTTAAGGAGTGCGAAGGTGATCTTTTCACTGTTAGAGAAAATTTGGACGGAGTAATAACCTTCTAGCATATTCAACCATTTTTCTTGAGCATCTGCATATATCTAGCCTTCAAATAAGGTGATATCAAAATTTACTTGTACCTTGAAGGGTGTCGCACCTCCTAAATGTTTGCTTGTCAAAGATGCCTCAACAGACGCCATCAGTCGTCTTCAAAGGATCTGAAGGAACTTGTCCACCATCTTGTTCCTCTGTCGCATGAGGGCTTCCTAAAGCAACATCTTGAAAGGATCTCTTACTCTGTTGTCTCTCTTTTCTTCCGCCATGGGAGGTCGCTTGGGCAAGCGAGAGAGGTTGTCCTCAAGCAAAACTAACTCGAGACCCAAATCTTTATACCCTAACCTTCTCAGGTACCTGCTTTGATTGATGACAAGGAGCAAACTACTCCTATACCACTGATCCAGATTATGCTGAGAACGAAACAAGACAAAACAAAAATACAACAGAGAACACAAAAATACTGTGAAACTCGACTTATACTAATGAATAAGATAGAAAAACATTGTGGAACACAAACTAGCAGAATGGGGTAGCTTATCTCTGAAAAGAAAGAGATGTTGGCTACGCTTCATTCACAACAAGCTTTACATCACACTTCATTGCATGCTTAACGGGCCTCCTTCACCTCAATTATATATATGAGAGAGTGAGAGGAGAACAATTCCCATGATGCATGTGAGATAAATTAATCTAAGTTTAAAAAATGTCACAGGAATGTAAAACACTATGACTTCCCAAGCGATAACCCATCGAAGCACTACTCTAGCCTGAGCGTGCTTAGCTGTGAAGTTCTAATGGAATCTGTTGCATTATTGCTATGCTATAGGCATGTACATAAGACCACTAGGAAATCATTTCAGGATGTCTTAAATTAACAAAATGAAGACGGTATTGCATTCCATTCCCCATCAAAAGGGTAAATATCATGGTTTATCAAAACCATAGGCTCAAAATGTTGATTCAGTGGAAAAGGTGTTTGGCCACCGAGATCCGCCTGGATCAAAATCACAACACTGTCATTGAATATTATGCATCGGTGCACCTAAGTCGACCATGCATACTATTATCACTCGGAAATTTCTTTGGGTTGTATCAAAGAACACCCCAAGTTAATTGTTTCAACCAACTTTAGATTGTATTATGACCTATACAACCAGAGAGGGCTCTCTCAGATGTCTAATGACTGGTAATAACTCAAAGGATTCATCAATAAATGCACAGAGGTCAGATTCTGCAATAGGAAGGGTTTGTTTTTGTTTTAAAAGGGTTGGTAGGACAAACAAGGAAGAAACCATTGGGCAATGGAGTCAAAGTCTCAGCTTAAAGATATTTAGTTGATGACTAGTTGTGTGCTTACTGAAAACAGAGGCAAGGTAAGTGATGTTTTTCAGCAAATAATAAGTGTTGAGATGGTAGAAGAAAATAGAAGGGGACAACCCATCACATTGAAAGCATCTAGCAAAGGATGAGTTCTCAATATAACTTTAGAAGAAGAAACATAAAGGGAATATAGATCGCCATGTAAAGAGCACCAAATATAAATGAATTCTAAACATGAAATCCAAACATAAACAACTATTCACTACATGAATGGAGCATCAGATAAGATGAATTCCAAACATATACTCTCAGTCAAATAATGGAAGAGAAAAAACAATAATGAGGGAAAGAATTAACGAGAAAAACAGACTAAGAACAACACCGTAATGAATCTCTACTTCATGGAAGCCCTGTACTTCTGCATTAACTCATAAGAAATGTTCAGGAAAATATTACACAATCCAATAACTTCTCTGACTGAAAGTCTAATCCTCTTTACATCAAAATGACCCCCTTATATAGAAAACTAATGCCACATTTGGCAGTTAGGGTCGAACTACCACCTCCTAGAATCGTGGATCCAACTTCTTTGAAAGAGAACAATAACTTCAACGGATTTACTAAAAATAAAAAACCCGACTTTTCCAAATCATAATCGTAACCGAAATATTATTTACAATCATTTATCATGATCAAAATTCGACCATATGGTTGTGATAAGTCATCAGGTGCACTGTTGGACACTCTGTCACCCCTGCACGACAAGTCTGCTATGCAACAGTAACCTACAGAAAAAGCGCAGCGGATTGCGCAACAAACTGGGAAAATAGGTGTTAAAGATGACATCATATCTCCAGAATAAAAAAACTATGTTTCAAAACAGAGATATGTTTTTGTAGGTAAGCTGGTTCTAAAGACAAACCTCTGTAGGTTTCGTGAGATTCATCTCGAGTTGGTCGGAATACGTGTCGCAAAAACATGTCTCAAACAGGAAATCATGAAAACTAAAAAATAGGGCTCAAATATTCATTTGAATCTCCCAATAAGTGACACCTATTGCAAATCTGGGAGAGGTTTTTATTATTTGGTTTGTCCTCCACAAAAACCTCTCGGGGATTTTCAAAATTCCTCTCTAGTTGGTCATAAACTGATCTTTAAGTTTACCACTAAATTAGTCATTTATGTAGTGCACCCTGTAGCCTGTGCGCAGGAAAATCCTTTGCGCGACATCATCCTCTTATCGACAACATCCTCTGCCTGACGACATCCTCTATGTGACAACATCCTCTGCGCAATGACATCCTCTGTGCGACGACCTCTTCTGCGCGACGACATCTTCTGCGCGACAACATCCTCTGTGCGACAGCATCCTCTGCCCAACACTCAACAAATGAAAGCAACAAAAGCCTTTGCACAGCAAACTTGCACAATGACTATACTTTTGAAGTTTGCAATGATACCAATGACATGGAGTGTCATGATTGTTCCTTCTCTAACCTCATGAAAGGTGATGATGAACCATAATACATTTTGACATAATATTCACCCCAACCTATGACTCATCTAGCAATGCCTTGATTTTCCCAAGATCATGTCACGACTTTGAAAACTTTGGACAAACTTCTAACTCTATCTATGACAATTATGGTGCTAACAGCTGGCTCCAATGGGGATGCTATCCTACTTATGAGATAGCAAAGAATGGTAGAACATATGCCTTATCCATTAGGTTGTTCCCAAACCATTGAAAACTTTGCTCTTACCTGTTACCTGTATACGCTAAAAAACCGAAATTGTATATGCTCCAAACTGAAATCTGGAAACTAAGCTGAAAATGAAAACTGCAGATTGTTGAAAGAAATGCTCGTAGAACCAAGCTTATTCATACTTCTACCTACCCTAGTTTACTAAGCACAAAGGCCAAATCAAGTAATCTCATATTTCCAATGAAGCCAGTCAAGCAAATTGTTTCTTGACTGCAGCTTGCTTTCAGCTCCTCCAGTCATAAAGTCCAAACTGAAATATGACAAGTCATTCCACCGTTTGAAACTGTCCTCATGTTCAAACACTACATAGCTCATTTCGATTGAAGATTTCAATAGAGCTGCAAAAGGATCCTTGAGAGCGGAAGCAACTATGACTTCTTTATGACCAACAGTGAGATCATCTTTAAATGGTTCTTTCTGACTATTCACATTGTCTATGTCATAAAAAWRWWTTTGAACATTATCTTTATTTCAACATGAGGACTGTTKACTGACTGAAGATTCATTTTTCTATTGGCAGGATGAACTTTGGACTAGTAACCTTGGGCCTGAGATCATAATGCTTGTAAAAGTGAGCCACTGCAGCCTCGTACCCTCTTTTATATTGTTCTGAATGAGTTAATAGTGCTTCATACGTCTTTAATTCATATTGTTCGTTTTGTTGCTCAAAAAAATCTTCAAAAGGAGATGAATCTTGGGATATCCTTTGTGTTTCTTGTTCTATCTCAAGTTCCATAATAAACTTTTGTAAACATTCTAACTTATCTTCTTGACTAAATATATGACAAGAATCCAAATYAGATAATAATGAAGAATGAATATCTCCACACCAATTATTCTTCGGAGAAAAATCAATCCAATTTCTGAAATTTTGAAGAGAAACAAGGTCTGCCACCAACCTTGTTGTTTTGCATGATGAAGTACCYGGATCGAAAGCCAAGCTTTGCATTCTGAAGCCAAGAAACTCTTAATACCTTTAGCTCTTTGAACAATGAAGTCGCCATGAAAACTTTATCTCTGTATTCTTATGCCAGTGGAATCACCTTCAAACTGATTTTCGAATGTGTGGAGTCGCCAGAGCAGAAATACAACCAATACGTGCCTAAGTGTTTGTTGCTCCCAGACCTTAGAACTAAAACAATGTCATTCTTCCCGAGGAAAATAATAGCAATTGTCCCCGACAACGACACCAAAATGTTATCACTCGGAAATTTCTTTGGGTTGTATCAGAGAAAACCTCGAGGTAACTATTTCAACCAAGTTTAGATTGTATTGTGACCTATAAAACCAAAGAGGGCTCTCTTAGATGTCTAATGACTGGTAATAACTCAAAGGATTCATCAATAAATGCACAGATGTCAGATTCTACAATAGGACATATTTGTTTTTGTTTTAAAAGCATTGCTAGGACAAACAAGGAAGAAACCATTGGGCAATGGAGTCAAAGTCTCAGCTTAAATATATTGAGTTAATGATTGGTTTTGTGGTTTTTGAAAATATAGGCAAGGTAAGTGATGTTTTTCAACAAATAATAAGTATTGAGATGGCAGCAGAAAACAGAAGGGGACAACCCATCACATTGAGAGCATCTAGCAAAGGAAGAGTTCTCAATATAACTTTAGAAGAAGAAACATAAAGGGAATATAGATCGCCATGTAAAGAGCACCAAATATAGATTAATTCTGAACATGAAATCTAAACATAAACAAGTACTCACTACATGAATGGAGCATCAGATAAGATGAATTCCAAACATATACTCTCAGTCAAATAATGTAAGAGAACAAACAATAATGAGGGAAAGCATTAATGGGAAAAACACACTGAGAGAAACACCGCAATTAATCTCTGCTTCATGGAAGCTTTGTACTTCTTTATTAACTCATAAGAATGTTTAGGAAAATATTACATAGTCCAATAGCTTCTCTGACTGAAATTCCAACCCTCTTTACATCAAAATGACCCCCTTATATAGAAAACTAATGCCACATTTGGCAGTGAGGGTCGAACTACCACCTCCTAGAATCATGGATCCGACTTCTTTGAAAGAGGACAATAACTTCAACGAATTTACTAAAAATAGAAAACCCGACTTTGCCAAATCATAATCATAACCGAAATATTCTTTACAATCATTTATCATGATCAAAATTTGACCATATGTTTGTGATAAGTCATCATGTGCAATGTTGGACACTCTGTCACCCTTGCACGACAAGTCTGCTACGCAACAATAACCTACAGCAAAAGCGCAGCGGATTGCGCAACAAACTGGGAAAATAGGCGTTAAAGATGACATCATATCTCCCGAATAAAAAACTATTTTTCAAAACAGAGAGATTTTTTGTAGGTAAGCTTGTTCTAAAGAAAAACCTCTCTAGGTTTCGTGAAATTCATCTCCAGCTGGTCAGAATATGTGTTGCAAAAACATGTCTCAAACAGGAAATCATGAAAACTGAAAAATAGGGCTCAAAGATTCATTCAAATCTCCAAATAAGTGACACCTTTTGCAAATATGAGAGAGGTTTTTATTATTTGGTTTATCCTCGACAAAAAACTCTCGGGGATTTTCAAAATTCCTCTCCAGTTGGGCATAAACTGATCTTTAAGTTTACCACTAAATCAGTCATTTACGTAGCGCGCCCTGTAGCCTATGCGTAGAAAAATCCTTTGCGTGATAGCATCCTCTGCGCGACAACATCCTCTGTGCAACGACATCCTCTACGTGACAACATCCTCTATGAAACAACATCCTCTGGGCGACGAAATCTTCTGCACAACGACATCTTCTGCGCGACGACATCCCCTGCGCGACAACATCCTCTGTGCAACACGCAACAAATGAAAGCAACAAAAGTCTTTGCGCAACAAACTTGCACAATGAGTATGCTTTTGAAGTTTGCAATGATACCAATGACATGGAGTGTTATGATTGTTCCTTCTCTAACCTCATTAAAGGTGATGATGAACCATAATACATTTTGACATGATATTCACCCCAACCTATGACTCATCTAGCAATGCCTTGATTTTCCCAAGATCATGTGAGGACTTTGAAATCTTTGGACAAACTTCTAACTCTAGCTATGAAAATTATGGTGCTAACAATTGGCTCCAATGGGGATGCTATCCTACCTGTGAGATAACAAATAACGGTAGACCAGATGCCTTATCCATTAGGTTGTTCCCAAACCATTGAAAACTCTACTCTTACCTGTTACCTGTATCCGCTGAAAAACTAAAATTGTATATGCTCCAAACTGAAATCTGGAAACTAAGCTGAAAATGAAAACTGTAGATTATTGAAAGAAATGCTCGTAGAACCAAGCTTATTCATACTTCTACCTACCCTAGTTTACTAACCACAAAGGCCAAATCAAGTAATCTCATATTTCCAATGAAGCCAGTCAAGCAAATTGTTTCTTGACTGCAGCTTGCTTTCAGTTCCTCCATTCATAAATTCCAAACTGAAATATGACAAGTCATTCCACCATTTGAAACTTTCCTCATGTTCAAACACTACATAGCTCATTTCTATTGAACATTTCAATAGAGCTGCAAAATGATCCTTGAGAGCAGAAGCAACTATGACTTCTTTATGACCAACAATGAGATCATCTTTATATGGTTCTTTCTGACTATTCACATTGTCTATGTCATAAATTTTTTTTGAACATCATCTTTATTTCGACATGAGGACTGTTTACTGACTGAAGATTCATTTTCTATTGGCAGGATGAACTTTGGACTAGTAACCTTGGGCCTGGGATCACAATGCTTGTAACAATGAGCCATTGCAGCTCTATACCCTCTTTTATATTGTTCTGAATGAGTTAATAGTGCTTCATATGTCTTTAATTCATATTGTTCTTTTTGTTGGTCAAAAAAATCTTCAAAAGGAGATGAATCTTGGGATATCCTTTGTGTTTCTTGTTCTATCTCAAGTTCCATAATAAACTTCTGTAAACATTCTAACTTATCTTCTTGACTAAATATATGACAAGAATCCAAATAAGATAATAATGAAGAACGAATATCTCCACACCAATAATGCTTAGGAGACATATCATTCCAATTTATGAAATTTTGAAGAGAAACAAGGTCTGCCACCAATCTTGTTGTTTTGCTTGATGAAGTAGCTGGATCGAAAGCCAAGATTTCCATTCTGAAGCCAAGAAACTCTTCAGACCTTGACCTCTTTGAACAATGAAGTCGCCATGGAAACTTTATCTCTGGATTCTTATGCCAGTGGAATCACCTTCAAACTGATTTTCTAATGTGTGGAGTCGCCAGAGCAGAAATACAGCCAGTACATGCCTAAGTGTCTGTTGCTCTTAGACCTTAGAACTAAAACAATGTCGTTCTTCCCGAGGAAAATAATAACAATCGTCCCCGGCAACGACACCAAAACGTTATCACTCGAAAATTTCTTCGAGTTGTATCAAAGAAAACCCTAAGATAATTGTTTCAACCAACTTTAGATTGTATTGTGACCTATACAACCAAAGAGGGCTCTCTCAGATGTCAAATGACTGGTAATAACTCAAAGGATTCATCAATAAATGCACAGATGTCATATTCTGCAATAGGACGGGTTTGTTTTTGTTTTAAAAGGGTTGCTAGGACAAWCAAKGAAGAAACCATTGGGCAATGGAGTCAAAGTCTCAACTTAAAGATATTGAGTTAATGACTGGTTGTGTGCTTTCTGAAAATAGAGGCAAGGTAAGTGATGTTTTTCAACAAATAATAAGTATTGAGATGGAAGCAGAAAACAKAAGGGGACAACCCATCACATTGAGAGAATCTAGCAAAGGATGAGTTCTCATTMTAACTTTTGAAAAAGAAACATAAAGGGAATATAGATCGCCATGTAAAGAGCAACAAATATAGATGAATTYTGAACATGAAATCCAAACATAAACAAGTATTCACTGCATGGATGGAGCATCGRATAATATGAATTCCAAACATATACTCTCAGTCAAATAATGGAAGAGAACAAACAATAATGAGGGAAAGCATTAACGGGAAAAACACACCGAGAACAACACCGTAATGAATCTCTGCTTCATGGAAGCCCTGTACTTTTGCATTAACTCATAAGAAATGTTCAGGAATATATTACACAGTCCAATAGCTTCT
Source organism: Picea sitchensis (assembly GCA_010110895.2). Lineage (NCBI taxonomy): Eukaryota > Viridiplantae > Streptophyta > Pinopsida > Pinales > Pinaceae > Picea > Picea sitchensis. Next base: position 22,064 of record SNQJ01S0089821.1, on the reverse strand, counting down.
CTGACTGAAAGTACAACCCTATTTACATCAAAATGACCCCCTTATATAGAAAACTAATGCCACATTTGGCAATTATGGTCGAACTACCATCTCCTAGAATTGTGGATTCAGCTTCTTTGAAAGAGAACAATAACTTCAACGGATTTACTAAAAATAGAAAACCCGACTTTGCCAAATCATAATCGTAAACAAAATATTCCTTACAATCATTTATCATGATCAAAATTCGACCATATGGTTGCGATAATTCATCATGTGCACTGTTGGACACTCTGTCACCCCTGCACGACAAGTCTGCTACGCAACAGTAACCTACAGCAAAAGCGCAACGGATTGCGCAACAAACTGGGAAAATAGGCGTTAAAGATGACATCATATCTCCCAAATAAAAAAAAATGTTTCAAAACAAAGAGATTTTTTTGTAGGTAAGCTCGTTCTAAAGAAAAGCCTCTCTAGGTTTCGTGAAATTCATCTTGAGCTAGCCGGAATACGTGTCGCAAAAACATGTCTCAAACATGAAATCATGAAAACTAAAAAATAACGCTCAAAGATTCATTCGAATCTCCCAATAAGTGACACCTTTTGCAAATCTGAGAGAGGTTTTTATTATTTGGTTTGTCCTCGACAAAAACGTCTCGGGGATTTTCAAAATTCCTCTCCAGTTGGTCATAAACATATCTTTAAGTTTACCACTAAACCAGTCATTTATGTAGTGCGCCCTGTAGCTTGTGCGTAGGAAAATCCTCTGCGCGATAACATCCTCTGAGCGACAACATCCTCTGAGCGACGACATCCTCTACGTGACAACATCCTCTGCACAATGACATCCTCTGCCCAATGACAACTTCTGCGCGATGACATCCTTTGTGCAACGTGCAACAAATGAAAGCAACAAACGCCTTTGTGCAAGAAACTTGCACAATGAGTATGCTTTTGAAGTTTGCAATGATACCAATGACATGGAGTGTCATGATTCTTCCTTCTCTACCCTAATGAAAGGTGATGATGAACCATAATACCTTTTGACATGATATTCACCCCAACCTATGACTCATCTAGCAATGCCTTGATTTTCCCCAAATCATGTTATGACTTTGAAAACTTTAGATAAACTTCTAACTCTAGCTATGAAAATTATGGTGCTAACACATACCAGTGCACCTAAGTCGACTATGCGCACCGATGCACCTAAGTCGACTGTGCGTATCGGTGGTCTTACAAACGATAATGCTTTGGTGCTTAACAAATAAAGTGCACCAATAACCACTATTAATATAAATATTGTTTGTGATCTCCCAATAACAAAATGCATCAATGCGCTCCTAATAAAAAAGCACATCGGTGCTCTCCCCAATAACAAAGCGCATCGGTGCTCCAAAACATAACGCCTTGATGCTTTCGATAACTGTTATTAATATAAAATACTAAAATATTATTTTTTGTTTTATAAGAAATCAAATGCAGCATGATGCTCCCAATAACAAAGCACCTCAGTGCTCCCCCAATAAAAAACACACCGGTGCGTCCCTAATAACAAAGCGCACAAGTGCTCCCTCAATAACAAAGCACATTAACAAATGCACCAGAAAAATCGATTTTTAAACAAAAGGAATTAATTTAGAAACCACAAATCTTCCACGATGCGCTTAGAAACCAATACTGATCTGGTACATTTCGGTAAAAAAAAATGCACCGATGCATATTACTATCGGGCGCACCGTTAAAGGGTAAACTTAAAAATAAATACAAAATCAAATCATTGCGGCAAAACATACAGTGAAAAAATGAGCGAGAATTTTATATTTTCAAAATGTATGTGTTTATAAATGAAAACCCTAATCATTATTTCATTATTTTGCCAAAATCTAGAGGGGAGACTTGTACAAGAGAGATTTACAAGCAAAGTGTTTGGAGTGGGCGTATTTTTTTGAAGAGCCAAATTTACATACACATTTGTAGAGGAGAAATTTCAGGAAGGTGATTTTATTCTATTCATCATCTCAATCTTTCCCCTTTTTGATTCAACGGATTTTAGTGCATTATGAAAAACAAAATAAAAGGGTTTCACAATTACATTAAGTATTGGAAGCCCTAGCTTCCTGGTTGTTTCTCTTTGTTTTCTCTCTATATTTCACAAGCATATTTTTTTTTAAGAAATAGATTTTTATAAGGTTTATTTACTTGTATATGGGGCATTTGGCATCTTTTGAAATGAGATCATTCATTGCATTGGATCTCAAACCATGTCGTTGTAAGTTTTCTTTAAAAAAAAACACTTCCGCGATTCGTGGTGCACACTGTACAGAAATAGTGCACCAATGTGCATTTTCATGTCAATAATATCGGTGCTCCTAAGTCGACTATGCACATCGTCTGTGCGCACTAGTGCTCCTATGTTGATCGTGCGCACCAGTGCTCCTAATTCAACCATGCCTACCGATGCTCTTGCCATTAACAAGTGCATCAATGCTATAAAACATAATGACCTGATGCTTCCGATAACCACTATTAATATAAAATACTAAAATATTGGTTTTTATTGAATAAGAACTAAAATGCGTCATGGTGCTCCCCAATAACAAAGCACACCGGTGGTCCCCCAATAAGAAAGTCAATCGATGCTCCCCCAATAACAAAGCGCATCGGTGATGCGCAATAACAAAGCGTATTGGTGCTCATGTGATTGTCAACAACACCGTGGAGTTAAAAAAAAAACTTTGCTCAGATGTTTGGAAGTGCGCAATAAAGAGTAATGAGGCACCGATGCTTCTATTAATTAATAGAGCATTACTGCCTTTATTAATTAATAGAGCATCAATGCTTCTATTAATTAATAGAGCATTAATGCATCTATTAATTAATAGAGCATCAATGCTTCTATTAATCATATTTTGTAAAACAAAATCATAGTTTTTGTATATGATGATTCATTTCTGTTTTCAATAGAATATGGCAGATAAAAGTTCAAGGAAAACAACTTATTGTAGCGAGCATGATGGTAGCTGATCCATATTATTTTCGGCACGAAATGGGAGTGGAGATATAATAAATAAATGTACAGAGATATATCAGATATCCAATAGTATAACAAAAATGTATGATATATGTAACCATAAACATAGAGATACAATAATACACATTTTTCTATTAATGAGTGAAAATGTACAAAGACTGTAAAAATACAGAGTGAAAGACTCACTAGTATGGTGGTAGCTTATCTATGAGAAGAGATGTGACGGATACTCGCATTCGCAAGAAGATGATTTTACAATGAGGCTCCAAAGGCCTTTTTATCATAAAGAAAATCCAAAACCCTAACCCCAGAAGATGAAAAACCAACAATTTTGTGGGCTCCGTTTTGGGTAGTTTGGTGTATCAACTTCCCGGGGGCATAACTTTGGCATACAATATTCGTTTGGGGTACATGATAGCTCATTGGAAAGGTATTGTCAAGGAGATTCATCTTGTGGGATCAATCAAAGCCTTCGACTATCATTGAGAAGCTCTATCTCGAAAAACCTTCATTTAGGCCCTCAAAATGGCCCCGTAAGTTAAAAACTGCTAAAAATAGTAAATTGCCAAAATTGCCAGAAAACTGTTTTGAGCCAGTTGGAAAAGGTGGGTGGCCACTGATATCCACCTGGATAAATCCTCCCTCCTTAGGAAGCAATGGTCTCCATTGCGTTGAGTGCCCGAGGGAGAGGGAAAAGTGTTTGTTGAATCTACATCTTGATGAGTTGTTTGCCTTGTTAGAGAAGTTGTGATGCTTAGCTTCTTGAAGGTTGTCACAAACCTGTGGCTGGAAGGGTTGGACCTGTTTAACCAATCTGGCTACATGAGATGCCTATGTGTACAAGTAATCTTTACACTTTGCTGCAATCTTGTCGACCTGCTTCTGTTGGATATAATGTGCTTGGACTAAGGCTGTAGTGGTGTTCTTATGTTCAAGCTTTGAGCAGATTGTGAAGAAGCTGAATTTTGTAGTATGATATACTATCTTGCGGCATTGTTTAGGTGGGATAATAGATAGAATTACCTCTGGTATCCTGTAGAGATGACCCCCTAGAGTAACAATGACACTACGGGGTCGAGACTCATAAATAACATGGTCCTTCCACATATATGGTTGGCCCAAGAGAACATCACAGACATCCAGTGGGGATACATCACATAATACCTCATCCTTGAAGGGTTGGATGCTGTATGACAATCAACACTGCTAGTTGACACAAATATCTCGTCTCTGGAGAAACCATCTGATGTTGTATGGCTGTGGGTGTGGTGTTGCCGACAATCCCAGCTGTTTGATGACCTCTGCTGAGATGAGGTTCTCCTGGCTTTCACTATCAACAATAAAATGAAGTGGGGTCCCCTTCACCTACATCTGTGAATTAAAAATGTGCTCCCCCTCTTCGGGATCTGTTGGTTCTTATGGTTGAATTGTTCCAGTCGCGACAATAGTTGTGGGGTCTGCGTCGATGATATGTCTTCTATCAATATTTTCTGAATCAGATTTTGAATCAGGGTTCAACTCCTTGTCTTCGATCTCGACCACCAATGAATGTTTTGAGCGACATTCATCGGTGTTGTGCCAGGGGATTTTGTGGAAACCGCATCATTTTCGAGTGTCCTTCTTCGTCTTTCCATGACCCTTCTTTTCTTGTGGCTTGGGTTGGTTTTCGGGAGATTGTTTGTTAGGGCCGTCTTTATAATACTTTAGTTGTTGTGGATTTGTAGACTCGAACTCTCGTTTGTTTTGGTGCTTAAATTTCTTCTCGATTTTAACAGGATATCGATAAGTCGCACCGAGTGATGAGATGTCCAAAAAATCCATTTCAGTTTGGATGTATCTGTGTAGAGCCCCACGGTATTTAATGTTGTTCAAAGTCTTTGACACCTAGCTTGGTGTGTAAGGTATGGAAGGTATTGGTGAACTCTGGTACTGTTTGGCCCCTCTCTTTCCGCAGTGTGGTCCATCTAATGTATCGATCCTCATAGTTTCCAACAGGTAATATTGTTCTTGTTATCGCACGGTTTGTAGGAAAGGTTAAAAGAGCTTGAGTCAAGGGTAGAAACCGGCGTAACAGGAGCTTCCCCACCCACTGTCACCTTGATGGGGGGCTCTTTCTATTTAGGAGGGCT
>SNQJ01S0089820.1:18542-29572 GCA_010110895.2 Picea sitchensis | reverse complement strand
TTATCATTAAGTGTATAACAAAATTACATTCACAGATATATACAAGCCATAGAAATAGCCTTGTGTATATTATCAACTATATAATGTACATCTAACTATCTTATAAAATTATTACATGACATCATGAATTTCTTTTAGTCTTCCTTTTTTCTTTCCAGTTCTTAAGCAAATCTTCCACACCCATGTCTTTGTTTACTGGGTTCTCTTCAATAGATAATGTTGTTTTAGTCTTTTCACGCCGAGTACGTCTGCTCTTGTACCCACATCGTGGATGCTGCTATGAGGGGCCATCACCTAAAAAAATAAAAAAGTTTAAATTTATATGGCCAATTTTTAAATATCTTTGAAGTAGTTCATTACTATTAAAATAAAACTCTGCAATGTAATTATTTACCTGGTCCTCTAGTCGGCATCGTTGGAAAGGTTGTCGGCCTGTTCACCTGATATTCAGGTCGAGGATGATCATCTATGACATTCTCTACCATTGAAACCTCAAAATTTATAAGTACAAAATTATTAAGTATATGATTAATATATAGACATTTTATCATCATGGGCCTCAGTCACAAGAACATCTTAGGGCTGCACCTCACTGGGATGGGGTTGTTGGGGAGAACCATGATCTTCTGGAGGTGTTTCACTATCAACGCTATGTTTTTCAGTACTAATGGTTTCATTGATAGTGATTCTTCCCTGATTAAAACAAAGTAAGACATTAAATTATGGACAATATCAAACATTTACGTATTTTATAAGTAACGAAAGGTTAATGTGGACTAATTTTTATTTACCTTATCCTGCAAATTTTATCTTGGGGTCTGCCCCATGCTTTTCCTACGATCAACCAAAGATTTATCACTGTAATTGTAACCAAGTTGGAGGTCTTCCTTCATGGTTTTAGTTTCAAAGTCGTCACCCTGCCTTGCATAAGGGTATGGTTTTTTAATGTTTTTCACTACAATTACCTTAAAGTTGTAAGTTGATACAAATAATATTCTTAAGATGTTTGGATACTTACGATTCGTGACTGTAACCTCAAGTAGGCGCCCTGGCCTAACTTGTGTTGGCCATGTTTGGCAATCCTTGCTTTGGTTTCCTTCAAAGTGTCAGGCAACCTATCATCAAAATTGTCAAGTATGTTATATATAACCACACTTTTATTTAGATCTAAAGAAAAATAAATCTAGTATCGAATTCAAAAATTTGTAATTTACCTTGGTGTACCAGTTATTTGTTCTCCTAATTATTTCAAAATCTTCTCTTTTGCATCATCAATGATCGCCATCCACTCCCTCTCTGGAATTGAGGGACGACTCTCATAACTAGGATTTCTTGCCAAGCTTCATCTATAAACATCCCGGGTATATTTTAAATATTCACCCACTGCAGATGTGACCTCTTTTGTATTGAACGTGTCTACACCAAAGAGGCCTTCAAGATAATCCATAAGTTCCTTTTTGAGGATGGAATTCTAGAAATTCCACCTCATGCATAAGGTTTCCCCAAAAATAGACAAGGCCTTTCTCTCTATGTTCCTATAAAAAAGGTCATTTCCTACACACAAAAATATATGATCATTAATTTAAAATTAATAATCTATATGATTTCTATATGAGGACAACATTAAACGATTAAAATATGAATTCAAACTACGTGGGAGTCTTGATTGTTTTAATGGAAGTCCATTATCGTCGACCAAAAATGTGCACGGAAGGGTCCCCATGCTTGTTACATGTCTAGCTCCAGGAAATGAAACCATCTCAACCACATCACTATGATCCTCATCTCTGCCACCATCTCTAGAGTCTAATTGAGGTGTGGATTCTTGTCGGTGCATGTCATGGCTCCTATATAAATGAGGTGTGGAATATGGAGAAGTAAATAGTGCTCTAGTAGCTGTATGACCGCCTGCATCAGGACTCTGTAGCATCTCTGTAGCGCCACTACTACCAACCCCGAGCTGAACAGGCTCCAAATTTTCCTTTATAAAAAATAATTTTTTTTTCGTGAGATAATGTAAAAGTTAAAGAACAAAGTATCATAATTGAACATATGAGTGCATTAAAAAAAAAAATCAAATTATGGTTATTGCCTTATATGTGTTAATTTGCAACATAAGGAGCTTGATCCTTTCTTTGATGTCCAGAGTTTGTTCTGGACGATCTAACAAGCTAACAAGTTCCTTGTTATATTTAATGATCTTTTTTTTTAATAAGAGCATCGAATCAGCGCAAGAACAAAACCCCTCCTCATCGATGGAATCATGATCCACATGTCCTGCTGACTACATATAATTTTAGAAAAAACAATGTTATTTCAATAAAACTATATAAGAAAATAATAAAAACAACGTAAAATGAAAGTGAAAATTGATAATAATTTACATGTTCTACAGCTGGCCCTTTTCCACGATCATCCTGCCACATTAAAATATAATTAGAACCCCCAAATATTTAAAAAATTGTTAATGATAACAAAAAAACAATGTTAAAGATAATATTTACAACAATGTTAAAGATAATAAAAAAATATAATGCAATAAGTAGAGGTTTCTTAAAGAGGTGTTCCATAAGAACCTGCACACTATTAGTCAATGTTTATATTCGATTCAAAAGGTAATCCACTAATAGCTCTTCCCCAGGAGCTATCTTTTTTATTGCGCACAGGACTACCCGATTCTCTTCACGTCCCTCAAATATGCAATTCAGTTGTTTGTTTGTTGTCTCAGGTTGTGTGTTGTTTATAAACCCTGTGATATTGCCGGAAGATTTAGGCCTTCCATCAATATAGATAGTCGCTCCCTTATTTTTATCCTTGTTTATTAGTTGTATATAATTTGCGGCGAGTGCATATCTCCGCATACTTCACATGTATTGGACCAACCACATCCAATCGTTATAATTGTAACACGATCCAACATAGTCCATCAATTCAGTTACTGTATTGTATTTTACAATTATTCCATCCATGGAAAATAACCCCAAGTCATGCAGGGAGGATGGTGCAATGCAATATGTCCTATTGTTGATAACGAAGTCAACATCTATAAGAGGTAGTTCCTTAGGTACCCATTGCTTCACCGGATGCTTATACCTAAGTGGAACATCTATGTCTCCTATGCTCTCATCATCATAAGAGCATGATCCTCCTTCGGCAAGAAAACATTTCATGCGTCTACAAAATTTTATTATGACTTTTTCACCTCTGGTCCTTATTTTCTTATCATATATACTAGATGTAGTCACATTTTCGGCCTCTATTTGTCCTAATCTTTCCTCACTTGACGAAGAAATATATGAAAGGTACCTGTTTGGTTGTACCTTTAGTTGCATGTGAACGTGTTGTTAGTTAGTAGTCCAGCATCATATTCACAGTTCTAAATAAAAATTGTATATCTTTAGTTTTGGATAGACAATTAGACTAGGGTGCAATTACCAATATTAGTGTTCAAACACCTAATTTAATGTGATATCCCTCTTGATTTTGGACATATTAAGGACATATTAAAAATGTGAAAACACTAAGGACATGATAAATTTATCATATGAATCTAAGAAAAAAATAGTATTAAGGTTGTTGTTTGTTGGATTTGTGCAAAATGAAGCTAAACAAAAAATTCTCACTTGAACTTGATCAATGCCATAACTTCTAGAAATGGTATAGAAAAATATAAATACTAGACTAGGATAACCCAACTAGGCACCCTCTACTTAAGGAATCAAAGAACCTAGGGTTGAACATGGGTATCTACCTTATCCATGTTGCATGACAAGAACAGACCACCAAATCCCGACAACAAAAAAAACACATGCTAAACCATATTGCATAATAAAACTATGTAATTAAATAAGGACTTAAGGGTGGAAATGGAAGTGGTGGTAAGATAGGGTATCTACCTAATCCATGTTGCATAATAAGTGACACATATTCCAAGTGCATTTGGATGCATGGGCATCAATCATGAAGACGTTATGATGATTTTTTTTTGCATTTAGTATAAAAAATAAGGTGAAACACAATTCCTTAAACCCTACCCCCCCATCATCTTAAGAAACGACCCCACCATTACATACTTAGCACCTTAGGACCTCCATCTCTGATACTGACAATACAAATGGAGGTCACGAATAGGAATTTTATGGCAGACCTAAACGTTATTCATAAGGATATTATGATGAAATTGTTCATTTGTACGTTGAGAGGAATTGGAACACATTAATGGTTTCGTAAAGATTGTCCAAGGGTTGTGTCTTCAATTTCAAGTTTCATCAAAGAAATTTACAGGATTTTGAGATTGTGAGTAGCCTCTTGAAGAATTCTACGATGAGGATGTTTTTCTTCAACATTGCATGGAAATAAGGAAGAAACTTGATGACACTTTGCAAGCCTATCAAACAATCCCATGGATATGATTTTCAATAATTTGGTTGAAAGGTATAAGGAAATAATTTATTGGTCGATGTTGTATAAAATAAATACCTTAAGAGTGATAATCAACCCATCGTCTTATCTAAAGAGTTTTCAGACCATCATGTAGTAGGGGAAAAACCCCTATTCACCTCCATCCCTGCAACAAGCCCCACTTCTACCAAATGATTTGGGCCCCTGTCATATGAAGATTCCATTGTTGGATATGATGCCATAACTTCCCCCACTCCCCTATGAGAAACCGTAGTTAGCAATGATATGATTGAAATGGCAATGGAAATGGTAAGAACAAATCACCATGCATGTTTTTTATTTCTTTGACTAAATGTAATGAATGGGTGATTATCAATTGTTGGGTTTGAAAGTTTGATGTAGAATGTATTTTTCCTACGGAATTGGCCTTGGAACCACAACCAATTAAGATGAGAAGTTAAACCATATTTTCACAAATCCATTTCTTCATGGTAATGAATTCACAATGGAGAGGCTTGATCTCAGGTCAAAAGTAATTACAAATAATTTTACATTTATTATTTTTCAATGAAGATATGTCTTGGTAAGATACACAAGATGTTATAGGCCTACCATTTATGGATCATAATGGTATGAGAGTGATTGGCTACAATAATTTGATGAAGGCATTTCTCTTGTCTTATTCCCATTTGGTGACTCCACAAAGGAAAAAAACCACGTTCTAGAAGAACTGAACTGAACTTGTTGTTTGTAGAGGTGAGACTTGAAGGTATTTGAAGAATCACCTAGAAACTCCATTGATATTGAAATAAGGTATGATGGATACATGTTTTTCAAATTTTGTATCAACTTATCAATATATTGGAAGTAAATAAATATGGCATTTTTAGAAGAATCATTGATGGAAGGATGTTTCGACCCATTATATTTCTCGGGTATCCCAGAGTATCCAAATGAGCTCCTTGATCCAAACTGGGGAAAACAAGTTCCAAAGTTCTAAGGACAAACTGATTCAACTCCACTACATATTGCATCTTTCATTGAACCCATTCCATATATTAATGTTTCCGATGAGGATGTCATGATGAAGATATTTCTAATGACCTTGGAATATGATGCATTGTAATGGTTTTATGATTGTATTAAGAAGGATATATCTTCTCTTTTAGGTTTAATCAAAGCATTTTACAAGGTTTGGGATCTTGGTTATGTTGAAGGATCACACATGAAATATGTTACGATTGATATTTTTCATAGAATGAGAAGAGATCTTAATGATTTGGTGCTTTCATACACAATTGATCCTTCTAGTCTCCTATTTTATAAAACCAAAGATAAATATAATGCACTAAACTCATTAATCACCATTGTAGAGAAGTACCTAAAATCATCCTAGGTAAAGCTTGGAAATGAGTTTCATGAGGATGACCAACTTTATCTTTCATCCCATGATCCACTTATACATAAGTTGTAGATCCGAACAATAGTCCTAGTGATGAAATCCTTGAAGACAATGTTGCATTTATTCATATAGAAGATCTCCACGGTGAAAATCGTGATGAAGATTCTATTGAAGATAATGTACTTCCTCTTGTTCAAACACATTGTGATGATAGAACACCCTTGCATGAGGAGGATATCCAAGCATCCACTACACCCTACATCGGAGTCAAAGGTTTGGTGATCTATCCACCTTTTAAAAATTTTGAATTTGATGATGGATCCATTGATGATTTGAAGAGGATAGAGCTTGTAGAAAATCCCTTGGAGGAACATAAATTTGCAAGTACTTCCACTAAATCATGTAATGAATAACATGACAGCCAAGAGGATGATAATGTGAGAACTATTTTCATGATTGTGATACATATATGAGATATGGATCTCTTATATTCTCATGGAGATCCCATCTATGACATGGATGGTGAGAATTTTTCAGATCAAGACATGGATTTGAACCTTCCTTTTTCAATCAACCTTGAGAACTGCCTCATCGAGCATGACCAAGACATTGCATATCTTATTTCCTATGAATTTGGAGAACCAAAACATGCTAACATATATGATTCACATTGTATTATCAGTCAACATTCATGTGTCCTCATTAATGGGGTATATTTCTTGTAACATAAGGGGAATTTTCATCACATTACACATGCAGGAATTTTCCAGCCATTGATATCTTCGACTCGTACTATATATATATATATATGCACAAAAAATTTGCAAAGGGATGTAATTTTACAATATTTTTGGGACAAAAACATGCACAATTGTTGATGTATTGCAAAAATTTAGCATTCCAAATGAAAACAGTAAACCCCAGAGCATGAGCTCATTTGTTTTCCCAAATATGATTTTTAATGGCATGCATCATTAGATGGCAATGAAAAGGGGCAGCAAACATTTTGTGGGTTTATCTTCAAGATGCTTTCTAAAACATTTTTTCTAGACTCTATGACAAACGATTTGTATGGAAACAAAGGATGACAACTATTGAAGCTTGTACATGAATGTTTACAGAGGCATTTTTTAGTACATAGAGGTGATTCATGGCTAAATGATTGCCTACCCTATTTATATGTTGAATATGATTACTATAACAACGTAATAGAATATTAGATAGATCAAGCATGTAGCAACACACACCAATCTTAGTGTGATCTTGGTATTTTCTTTTCTCTTGAAGAGCTCACCTCAATTTTCAACCATATAGTGACAAAGATTCCAGAAAATGCTTGCATGAAGTTTGATGTAGCTTCGTTTTAGTTTGTTTCCAAACACAAGGGGATATCTCTTGCATTCAATGAGATGACATGATTTTTACATTATCTCTTCAATTTCACTTAGATTTTTCATCTTCTTGTTGTCTAGTATGGTAAGAAGAATACGCTTATTTTTCATAAGAAATAGATTTCATTTATGCTCTCTTTGGCGTTTTGTGCTCATGCATTTATTTGTAGTGCCCCTTAAGAATGGTTAGTTAGATGGAGATTCTCAAGTTTTTTTAATGAATTGGGATTGAAGAAATATTGTATTATGTGGAGGGTATGTGAAAATTTTGATCCATTCCATCATGGGTAGCCAACCTATTGATTCACCTTCCAGGTACAATAGACATTCTAGAGTTCTCTCACACCCCACAAGGGAGTACAATGCCCAGGTGGAGCTAGTTGCTACCCCCTAAAAATGTGGGTGTCGTCTGAGCACAACAAAACATCCTTAGACTTCAATGGCAGTTACAAGTTGTGGAGGCTATGCACTTTATTCCATCTTTCCATAGCACCATTCATCGTCCAAGGTGTGGAGAAATATGGTTGGAGTTTTGGAGGATGTTCTAGAGGAAAATTTCACCAAGAGATTCCATTTTGGTAGACTTGGCACATTTGAGGCATGGATACATGGATTTCATTGCATTTTTGTTGCATCATTGATGAAGAGCCTTGTTCCAAAGATTGAAAACAAGGCCCGAAACCCATGGCTAAATGAAGTACTATGTAGAATATGAATACCACACTTCAATAGGTGGATAAAGAATGAAATACGATAAGAAAAAACCAAAAATACAAAAAAAATACCTACAATGGAGAAAGTTCAGAGTAAGGCATGTGAAAAAAAAAGAGCTAATGGAGGAACATATTTCTTGAAATTGTGTCATGTGGCATTAGAAAGTATCTCTATGGTCAAACAAGGTCCACTAGAGGCATAAAACATGCTTCATTGACATTGTGGCTACAAAAGAAGGAAATAAATGACCTTAATGGATGACTACTTAAGCAAAAAGAAGGTCAAATTCATTTGGAAGGATGAATTTTGATGTTATATTTTATGATGATGAGGTCATCCCTAGTAGGAGGGGATCCAAATGAAATAAAATTTAATTAATAGAAACAACTTTAAGTTATTTTTAGGTTGGTCCTAACCTAAAGTCATAATTAAACATTGTTTTAAGTTTGTATAGGTTCACCCTAACCGAATGAAAAAAAGAGTATAAGTGCCACATCAAAGAACAATTAGAACATTTTATGTTGAGCACTCATTCAAAGAGTGGAAGAGGGTGCACTAAGATTTATAGGAGCCTTGGGAGGTGCACCCTAGCATTAGGAACCTGCACATGGCACATTGAATATTGGTCAAACCCTATAGGGGATTTATGGAGGAGTTCTCTAATTAGGGTTTGTTCAAGGTAGAAGCCTATACATAGAAAATAATTTAAGAAGATAGAAGCATGGTTGGAATTATGGGAATTCCCCTCCATGCTTAGTTGACGATATTTTGTAAGGAAGGAGTGAAGGGGCACTTAGATGTCATTATCCAAATAATAAAATGGAAAAATCCTCCAACCAACACCTGAACTATCTCAACCCAACACAAATGCTATGTACAAATCCTTCACATCTAGGTTCATGTAGAAATCTCTCTGCCTTGTTGTTGTTGTCACCTAGCTTGTTAAAAATATGAGACTATTAGGATTCTGGTAAAATAATAGTCCATGTTAGAAAAAATCAATTATGAGTGTAGGGGTGTTCAAACATTATACTAGATGAGAATAAAGCTACGAGGAATGGCCAATCTGGATACTGATCCTTATTTCCTAAATGCAAAATATATTAATGAAGAGCTTTGTGTGCATTTAAAACTGTAAAATTCCCACTCAATTATTTTTGGTCTTTTTCTTGGTTTTACTGTGTTGGTCTTTCGTCAAACAATTTTCCACTGAAATGTTTATAGAGGTTGTTATGAATTTACTCATTGTTGTAGCAATTTTATATGAATTCCTGAGTGTGGACTTTTGACAAACAATTGGACTGTAGGATATTTCACACTGTTTAACTCCCAATTTGTAGTTATGGTATTTTAGATGGATTCTTGAAGTGTTTTATATGGTTGGCATAGATTTCATGTTATCCCTCTAATAACATTGTGACCAGGAAAATCCTAGGAACACAAGTTCAAATTCGAATATGCCCTAATTCAAATCTGTAGAATATATAATTCAAACATGGTGCCCTAGATCGAATATATAGAATATATCATTCAAATGATGATGCATGTGTGCCCTAGACTTTTCAGAATGAAAAGTTTGAAAAGAAGAGAGTGAGGAAAATTTATCGGAATGGAAGTCATTGTTGGTCTAGTTCTCTTCTTTGTCGCTCTTTATCTCTGTGGCTCCTTCTTGGGGTCACCGCGTCTCTTTTTGGGGTCTCTGTCTTCCTTTGTGGATTGATATGAATGCGAATGGGGCGAGTTTAGGGATGAATGCGAATGGTGGAAAGTTTAGGGATGAATGCAAATGGGGGAGAGTTTAGGGATGAATGCAAATGGGGTTAGCCGAGTTCAGGGATGAATGCAAATGGGGTCGGCCGATTTCAAACGAGATGACTATGAATGGTGTTAGGGGTCGGCTTCTGATCGACTGTGCAATGTGAATGGGGTTAGTTCGGTCGGGTTCTGTTCGACTGTGCAATGCGGATGGGGTTAGGCCAGTCGAGTTATGTTCGACTGTGCAATGTGAATGGGGTTAGGCCGGTCAGGTTCTATTCGACTGTTACATATATATGTTATATATGTAACATATATAACATATATATGTTACATACATATGTTATATATGTTACATATATAACATATATATGTTACAATTCAAATGTTACATATATATGTTATATATCTAACATATATAACATATATATGNTGAATGGGGTCGGCCGAGTTCAGGGATGAATGCGAATGGGGTCAGCCGAGTTCGAACCGGATGACTGCGAATGGGGTTAGGGGTCGACTTCTGTTCAACTATGCAATGTGAATGGGGTTAGGACGGTCGAGTTATGTTCAACTGTGCAATGGGAATGGGGTGAGGCCAGTCGAGTTATTTTTTACGGTTACATATATATGTTATATATGTAACATATATAACATATATATGATACATACATATGTTATATATGTTACAGTTCGAATGTTACATATATACTATATATATGTTATATATGTTACATATATAACATATATATGTTATATATGTAACATACATATAACATATATATGTTTACCATATATAAAATATTTTCGTTTTATAAATATTTTTTATATTTTATATAATATATATATTTTTATTTTATAAATATTTTTTATATTATATGTCATATTTTAAGTTATATGTTATATGAATATATTATATAATATATAGTTTTTGTTCATAATATCAACATGTGCCCCTGGTGGAGATCTTAGTGGTAGTAGAAAATATTCAAATGAGAACTTTGAAGAGTGAAGTGGGGAAATGTTCCATGTGAACATCACTTGGACATGGTCGATTAGTCGATCCTAAGAGATGGGGAATCCTTGTATCAAGGGTGCACTCTGCATGAACATCGAAAGAGAATTGGGTTAATATTCTCGAACCGAGACATGGTGGTGGACGACAATGTTAGGAAATCTGGAGATGTCATCAGGGGCCTGGGAAGATTTATCTTTTCTTTTTAATGCATTTGACTCATACCCACTACAATTTTTAGAATCCCAAACCCCTAAACCCTTGAAAATTTAACCCTAATCTTTAACCCTTATAACCCCAAACATGTACATTAACTATTACATCTATCCATTATTAGTACTAGTCTATCACC
>SNQJ01S0089819.1:0-33057 GCA_010110895.2 Picea sitchensis | reverse complement strand
TGTGTCTTTCTTCTTACTCCAAAGCACTACCCTAGCTAAATGTTGGTGTAAAAGATCCCTATAAAAGAGTTACTAGGTCAATTTTAATATTGCGCAACGTTTTTAATGGCTGTTGTATACTCAAAGGCAATGGAAGTGAAACTTCAATGATGTGTGACTCTGACCCAATCAATTCCAGGATATGATGAAATGGTAATCTTTTTCATTTGATGAATCCTAGTTATGGGAGAGAGGAAACAGTTCTTGAATCAATCTCACTATAACAATGCAAATACAATGTTCAATTCCCTTTTGATATGAATGCAAACAATCATTATTATTGAATACTTTCTAAATGTCTTCTTCAAAAGTTCAATACTCTAGAATCTTTGATTTTCAATAGTGTTTCGAAGACAAAACAAAGATCTTGAAAGAAAACAAACAGTTCACTTTCCAAGAAGAACTCTAATGAATGAGAACAGAAAACCAAAATATAGAAATCCAATCCAAAACTTTCAATGTAAGCAAAAACAAAAACAAACCAAAAGAGCTTCTCAGCGCAAATGAAAAATTGTCCTTTTGGACCAACAAGTGCAAGAGAAATCTCAAAATCTTAACTTCCAATCAATCACTGATTCTCAACCAACATAACACATTCAAATCTAGTAATCAGAGAGAAGAAAAATGCCAAAAAGGGTTAAGAGATGAAAGTCAAGTAATCAAGGCAAGAACAAGCCTAGAAACCCTAAATCAAGTCCAACAAGCAAAAGAAAAAACAAGCCTAGAAACCCTAAATCAACTCCAACAAGCAAAGAAAACAAAAGAGCTATAAGCCAAGAATCCAAAAGCCAAAAGACTTGAATCAACCCATCGAGTCACAAAGATTCAAAACTTGATTTCAAAAATTTCAAAATCTGCCCGCAAGCAAGCCTTGGACACAATGCGAGAAACTAAAATTCTCACAGGCCAGCTAAGTGCAGACTGCGAACTATTCACACTAGAGTATATAATCAAGGTGTTTAAATATCGTGGTCTCGTTGCGTCAAGCATCGGGCAATAAGGGAACTCGAAGTATTAAAATTTGAAAATCAAGCAAAGATCAAAATTACTTTTGGACCCAGAAGGTCACACAAGGTATCCTGAGGACTCAGAAACTTACAAATCAAGAGAAGAAGGAAACGTTAAAATGGCCACGTAAAACTGCAGCTGCAAAAGACAAAAGGGATATTTTCCCCAGTGGAGTCACGCCACTTTTGTTAATGGATACAAATTCAAGAGGACACGTATCATCTCCCTAGATCCACCGATCTAGAACAAAAACGCAGATTGCATTACTCACTCTTTCCTTTCCCTAGATATGGATATTGAAAGAACTACAAGAAATGGATAGTGGACATACCCTATGAACGCTTCCCAATCTTTGTTGTTCCTTGTTCGCCTTCAATGCCTTGAGCTTCAATCACTTCCATAATACAAACCAATCGAAGCACAAGCAAATTAATGTATTCAATATCTAGTCTATACATGTGATCAAGGAATCATGTAATAAGATGAAATCATCATTATGGGAAAGGGACATATTCATGTATTGATTAACTGAAAGAGAAATATAAAAACTGAGCCTTGATGTCATAGATCTCCTTCAATGGCTTCTAGTTCCATTATCAATAATAATAATTCTGTTCATGTATTAACAAATCAACCATAAGATGACTTTGTTGTTGTCCCTACCAGCTCACCTTCATACAGCCTGCCCTGGTTCAACCAACTTCACTAGTCACTGTCTCCACATTGTTCTTGTTTCAACCTCTTCCATGAGCAATTCCCCACATATAGTAGAAGATAACTTAGGTTACTTGATAGGGAATGATCCCAAGATATCCTGAAAGTCATTATTTTGCCAACCATTCGAATCCAACTCATCCTTCTAGAATATTCTTTCTAGAAGGATCGAACTCCATCCATTTTCTCCTTCTTAGAAACAGACTGACACTGAAATCAGATTTGCCACCGACAAGTGTAACCTTTCTCATGAAAAATGTTCTTAATAAAGAGTTTGATTTTCTATTATCATGACACTGTCATGACATCATCCCGATGACCAAAAATGTGGATAACAGCCCCAAAGAAGAAGGTCACCCTATGCCATTGAACTCTGGGGGAGAATCCCTACCCTTTTCCATTGATGTCAAAGGGGGAGAGAAATTGGGATCATGATGATAGGGGGAGCATGAGTGTTTCCATCAACGACAAAGGGGGAGATTGTTGGAAGATTGGTTGTTGTCATTGATGTCAACCCTAGTCATGGGTTTTGGACCTCAATATTGATGAAGGTATTTGGATATGAAGGAAAATGCACATGTAGATACAACACCAATGGATGGATATTATACATCATATTGTTTCCGGTGGTATGTGGCACGCCACGTGGATTCTCACACTAAATTAATTTCATATTTTCAATAAAAATGAATAATACATGTGCACATAGTATTTTGACCTTCATATGGTAAATTTATCCCCCAAAATGTCTAGGGATCATGACAAGCACTCCCTGACTTAGGGGTAACAAATAGGTGTGTAAAGTATTCCCCCTAAAGTGAGAGGTCAAAGAAGAAACTCATGGATGAAACAGTTTACAAAAATATTAATTCAAGGGTGTTGGAGTAGGAGATCCTGGAAAAAGATTCAAACAAACATCAAATAGTATATATGTATCATCCCCAAGGTAGGCATAACCAAGATCGAAATAAACTGACTCAAACCATGGTCACCAACTAATACATTGTGGATCCATGAAATTATTGACTAAGGATATGGCCACCAAATATATAATGTGGATCCATACCTTCCATGACATGATCAGGTTGTAGCCACGAAACAATACATAATGAAGCTATGGTATGAAAAAACATAGACACATACCAATGCAAAGTGGATATATGTGACATCATATACATCAGTGAGATTAACAATATGATGGTTATATTGGAATCTACTACATACTCAAATGATTTCCAATGCAACTTGGGAAAATCATATAATAGAGTAAGCACCCAACCTAGGGTCTTCATCCCGATCTTGAAACAATAGAATTCTAGCCATGTGAATATATGTCACTATTTCAAACATGGTAGAAACTACTTTATTACCAGACAGTTAATATATATCATTACCAAGTGTGAAGGAAATCACCAATGATGGCAATGACTCTCAAAGTACCCTAGTACATTCCAGCAAATTTGAATAAATGAGTTGAATTCAAACATCTATGGAATCATTTGATCAGAGGCCAATGGTGTAAACCTACTATCGAAGGCAAGGAAACATGTCTTTGAAGCATGTAGGTTCCAAGGTACTAATTGGTTTCTAAGTCTAATTCTCAGACAATGTGTTGAAGTCAACATGAACAGACTCATCAAAGGAGGGACATGATGTGTCCCCATTCATCGACAAAAAATAGAAACTGGAAAGTGATGTAAGATGGTGGATTAAATGAGAATGGAATGACATGAGAATGAAAAATGGTAATACCGTATAATGTTTGGTTTGAAGTGAAACTTCCCTTGAGCATTGTGAGGCATGACAAGTGAATTGGAAGTATTGACTCGATGAGTACCAAGAACATAATGTGATGATAATCAAAGCACTCTTCGACTAGAATGAAAAAGTATAATGATGCATAGAATTGGTATGACTTAGAGACAAGAAGATTTCCCAATTGTAAGACAAGACACAAACAGGTGCCATGTTCGAGGGTGACAACAAACAACTATCATAATTCTTTTCAAAAACCTAATCCACTTCTCTCAAATTTTCCCCCATCATGGACGACGAGTACCTCTTTGTTTTTTAACGAGCTTGAGGAGGATAATATATGATCAGTATAGCTCATCTTCAATGAATCCCACATCACATGTTTAACGAACTTGAAGAAGGAGGGGTTTGGTCCCGTATGGTCCTTCGATGCATAATTTTATGATCCAAAAGAAGGAAATATCGGTGGTCTTTTCATGTTTAGAGAGTCATAAAATATATTAAATATGACTCCAAGGGTGTTCTTTTTTGTAAATTTAGTCTCCTGAGCACAAAAAGTGTAAAAAATACAAGGGAGAAATCTTCTAGTCGAGGTTGACTAGAGTATTCTTTTTTCATAATTAGTCCATCCAGTGCAAAAAAGGGTTAAACTTATACTGAATAGATTCCCTTTTAAACCTTTTAACGAGTGTGAAATAAGCTCACTCGACAATATTTTCATGTTTAGAGAGTCTGAAAAGAGTTTAAAGGAGACTCCAAAGATTTCATTTTTCATATAGTTTTGACAAGCCCGAAAAAATGATAAAAATATGCTCAATTGTCTGCTTCATTTTTTAATGATCTTGACACAGAAAGAGAACTGTGCTTGGGATCGGTTTCATTTTTTATGAGATTTAAATAGAGAATAAATTGTTCTTGGGTGATACCCATTAGCCAGTTTCTTCCCAACATGATGTCCATATGTTGGTAATTTCCCCTCAGCATAACAAACAGAGGATAGTGGCTTAACTCCAACATGATTCTGAGAGGATGGAGACATGCCCTCCAAGCTTCATTTCATCCATTGACTCTTCTTGAAACTCAATCAGACTTCTAGATACTAATAGGAAAAGATTCACGAGAGGGGGTGAAAGAAAGACGATCAAATGACATTGGAAGAAGAAATGAAGGTTCAGTTATGAGATCCAGTGAAAGAATCAACTCACCATTTATGAGATCTAGCAAAAGAATCGACTCAATGTTTATGAGATCTAGTGAAAGACTCAACTCAACATTTACGATATCTAGTGAAAGACTCAACTCAATAGGAGGGGGGTTTGTTTCATTTTTTAACGAGATTGACACAAAAAATGAACTATTCTCATGGGAATTTGTTTCATTTTTTAACAAGATTGACACAAAAAGGGAACTGTGCTCATGACTGTCTATTTGATTTTTTAACAATATTGACACAGAAACGGGAAATATGCTCGTAATCCTCCGTTTCATTTTTTAATGAGCTTGAAACAGAAATAGGGACTTTTCTCGAGAATGTTTGTTTTATTTTTTAATGAGCTTAACACAGGAAAAGAACTATGCTCGCAATCCTCTCTTTCATTTTTTAACGATCTCGACAAAGAAATGGGAACTTTCCTTGAAATCCTTTGTTTCATTTTTTAACGAGCTTGACACAGAAACAAGAAGTTTTCTCGAAACCCTCAAACATGGCTTGCAATAGGTCTTCTTCAGATGGAAGGACAACGCTATGGAAGGAATACATGTCAAGGGACTTAGTAGGGGTTACGAATGGAAGATCAAGCTCCAAATCCCTTATTGAGGGGTTTACCATGTCAACTACCGGATCTAAGTCTACAAAAGGAGAACATACAAAGAGAGGCTCCCTCCCATTTGGATTTGAACACATGGGACATGACGCCACATAATTAACCTATGGTGGGTGGTTTTGGTTTGGTGTTTTGACTATTTTTCCAATGGCCAAATCCTTTTTCCATACGACAATTATACATGATATGCTCTTATTTAGCCATTTTTAAAGGTATTATCAAGCTTAATGTATCAATTCACCATGGAATAACACTAGGTATGGGTAATCATAGTTTTGCAATGGTTTTATGTTAATTCATCTTCAGTTGAATGATTGCAATGATCTAACGTTTCTTGTTTTCTTGCAGCAAGTCAAAATTATGATCCAACTCTCCATCCAGTCCTTCATCCAAACCTTCATCCGGACCTTCATCTGACCCCTTTTCAGGCAGTAAACTTCGAGCTCAATTTGTGGGAGGATGAGGTTGAATCAGAAAAATATGGAACATGGGTTTTGTGCCCAATATTCCCAATTAGGTCTTGGGGAGGCTGTTTCTTGAAATTGTGGATGGATTGAGAGAAGTTCGTGGTCCTTAGTCTGACATCCAGTACTCCATATGTCACTTGTTCCGGCATCCAGTACTCCAACCGACACTCCATCTGGCACTCGATCCAACACTCAGAGCTCAAAGGAGTTGGCAGTTAGCACATTGGTGGGATTTGATGGATGAATCAGGAACATGGGTTTTGTGTCCACTCGTGCCCTCTAGCTATGGAGCCTGACGCATCCATACTTGGGTGGTTGCAGTGATCGCTAAGTAGAGTGCACGAGGATGTTAAGAAAATATACTTTACGTTAAATGAATTTAATGAATTATATTTTTTAGAGAGTGTAGAACCTTCCATTGGTAGACCTCTCAAGATCTGTAATAATCTATAAATATTGTTTCCTATGCCAAAAAGAAGGACACGATTTTTATACACATCCATTTTATCAGTTTTCTCTGTAAAAACTCTTTTTTGGTATGAATATGAAAGTTTTTCTAAGTTGGTGACTGCATAGTGCGTTGGAGTAGTGCCATGACCTTTTGGGGGGGGCACCAGTGGTCTGGGTAGTTGTTTATATCAGTAAATATATTTGCATCAGTATAATTTCCTTTCATTCTCTTCAATTTTGAAATTGCATGTTTAAATTCCATTCACTGTGTATTCATTTTAATTTCAAATTGCTTGTTTAATTCACATCCCTATGTATCTTGTCTAACTTGCAGCTCATTTCCTGAATTTTGTATGTCACAGAACATGTGTGGACGTCCATTTTTACAGTTTATATTTTGATTTCTAACATTTGTTTGTGGGTTGTAGTTCGTTTGTGTAAAAGTTGTTTAATTATGTTGTCATGTATTTTTCTCTCAAGTTGTAAATCACTTTGCAGAATAGTTATTTAGATAGCATTCATTTATCAAGTTGTGGTTTTTAGATACTCTTTGTAGGTTTTCTTATCTTGGTTAATTTTGTCTCTAGCATTAGCATGATAGGATAGAAGTGGATTTTGAGTTATGATTTTCAGTAGTATCTTAGTTATAATTGTGGGTTATGATATTCAATGGTAGCTTAATTAATTCCAATATTATGATTTTCAATGATATCTTAGTTATGGATTTGAATTATGATTTCTAATTAGCATTAGTTATGAGTTTGTAGATCTCCTTGAATTATTAATTATGTATAGAGTATTTTTCAGCATCAGATTAGTGTAAGGATAATTAGAGTATTAATTATTAATTATTAATTCTCTTTGCACAAGGTTTATATAGTGTAGCAGATTAGTGTAAGGATAGGGTTTTATCCCTGTAAGATAAGAGTAATTGTGAGTTTTTATTAATATAGGGTTCAATTTGAAGAATTAATGTTGAAGGAGTGTTTACTTATTCAAAGATTGCTTGCTTATTCAAAGATTTTATTTCTTAGACTAATTGTTCATATTGATAGATTGCTCTCCAAGACATGATTATTTAGAATAATGAGCTCGCCATTCATAGTTGTAGATTACTCTATAAATTTAAAGTAAATCTCTTCATTATTTGAGTTTATTGGCATTAGATTATATTAGGCTAGGCTAGGCTAGATTAGAGCTCTAGACCTGCACATACAGTTCTAGCACCTCAAATCCTACGAGCCCCGGGTTGACAATTTAATGTCGAAATAGATAGCATATATTTTACTCAACAAGTGGGATACCATTTTCATATACGGAACATTCAGCGTAGTTGGATGTTTGGTAGTTAGATCAGGACCAATGAATGAAATTTGTTCAATGGTCACAATGTTTCCATTATGAGGGAAATGCATCACTCGAAAGAGTGTGGACATGGCAACTTTCATAGCATAAAAATAATCCCACTCAAGGAGAAAATTAAAGTCCAAGGGGCCATGGACTATCATAACATCGATACATACAATTTTCCCTCCTAAGGTGATGGGAAGTTTAGGAAGTATCCCTAAATATTTTCTAGGTATTCCATTAAAACCCCACAGATGATGGGTCACTGTCACAAGTTGAGGGGAACCCATAGTTTGCCAAGTAGTTTAGGATAGAATGCTGACAGAAGTGCCTTCATCAACAATAGTGCTATGTACTGTGATATTATCACAAACCTTCACAATAATTTGGAAAGGTAGGTAGGAAGGAAGGAGAGGCTCCATTAGACAATTCCAATCAAAGGAAATGACCTCAGTACTTGGAGGGGGTACCATTTAAATATGTGAAATGACCCCTTTTTCAGAGGAAATTTAAGTGACAATAAATACCTTAGTGGTATCCACTTCACTCTCCAAGGGAAGAGTGGTATCGATCAAGGATTGTATTATACCTACCACTATATTAACTTCACTCCCCAAAGGGAGAGAGATATTGAACAAGGAGGGAATCAAACCGAACACTTCATCAACCAATGGTTGGTTGGGAGAAGGTTCATGGGAAGCACCTAGAGGTTGTTTCTAGGAAATAGAAATGTGTTCCAACAATTTTGAAGCTTCATCCATGTGAGGGAAAAGGTAAGTGAGGTGCATTTCCCTACATAACCAACAAGGAATCTTGACTCGACCATTTTTTCCCCCAACCTAATGATTACCGATTTATGGGTTGTCACCAACATGATCTGTAGTGGATACCAACATGGGTTGTTGAGACCCTTGAGACCACACTTCTAAAACCTTGGGAATACCAAGGAAATGTTTAAGAAGATGGTCACCCTTACAAATCATGCAAGGGAATTGTGGCTTGCGATGTGTGTTGGTAGAATTGTCAATATCATCAACACTCCCAGCATGATTATCAGTGGTTGGTTGATTTCCCCTTGCTTATTTTTCTTCTTATTGTTCTTACTTTTCTTATTCTTCTAATCTTCCTGGTTACTAGCATTAATACTTTCACTAGGTGAAGAAGAAGAAATGGAAGAAGACGTGACAAGAGAAGAAGGAAGAGGGTCAACATGAATTTGATGTTCTTGGGGTGGAGGGCTTGCATTCAAAACACCCGGAGCATTCATGATCACTTGAGTGGAAAACAACCATACCAGTAATCCTATAGTGAATCCAGGAAGACTTAATGTGGCAATGTAAGGAGGACCAATGTTTCCAAAATAAGGAAAAACATAAGGTTCCCCATGAAAAGGGGTTCCTTGGTTGGTAGTCCCAGGAAATGTTTCCATAGACACAGACTCAACCTAAGGTTTATAAATTAAATATCAAAAACTACCAAAGTCCCTATAATATAAGAGTAACAAAACAACTCCGTTTTAATAGGGAAAAAAGGAAGTAAGGATCTTTTGAAGATGGGATATGAGGTCATCAACGAAGATATGAGAAGCAGTTACCTCGACCTCCACGTAATAGCTCTTCTTGATGCAAGAAACCCTTGCTTTACAGGGTCACCATCCAATGGTACTGAAAGTGTGATATGAATTCTTCCTCATATACCATGGGAAACCCTCCACAATCACCTCTATAGATACCTAGGAAAGGTTACTATGGTTACGAACTCCCAGTCGGCCTCTGGGGGGTACAGTCGACAGTCGGGACTGAATGTATGGGATGGATAACAAAGTCTGAATCTCTTCCATAGGAATGAAAATAAGTGGACCAATAATACTCCTAAGGAACTCGAATAGATTCAATATTCACGAAGCAACGAGACCAAATGAATGAGTAACACTAAAAAAAACAAACCAATATACGCTCTTTCCACTATGATCGGTTAATCTTTGGAGGGGTAATATTCGTTACTCTTTCACACACGACCTTGTGTTTATCCCATGTGTTAGAGGGGGTTCCTAGATATTCCTATTAGTTTTATTTTTTCACTCTTTATTGTTCTACAGTCTTGTTTCAGTGGCCTTGGAGAATTTACTCTCCACCCTACAACCAAGGCCCTAAAATCCTAGACTTGTTGGTTTTCTATAAAAGAAAAAACTCTAATTGGTTTTAGATTATGTGTGTGTTCCTTTTATGGTTGTTTTTACTCAAAAGGGTAAATGGAAGTGAAACTTATGATTTTATAACTTTGACTCCAAGAAGACTTCAAAAGAAAAAATGAACGGAATGCAATCTTTAGTTTTTATGAAGCCTATCTACAGAAAGGAGCAAGAAGTTTCAAGCAAAGAAGCACGTGTAACATTCAATTCAAGAAACACGAACTAATCTTTGAATGAAAACGATGTTTGGTGTTTGATTCAAAGAAACTATAGGATACACAATTCACGCCACCCCAACCATGAGGGGGAAATTTTTTTCAAAATGCAAGCTCAAAAATTCTCCAACCACTAACTAGAATGCAAGATTTACTATTTATTTTTAAATGCAAATAAATGATTTCAAATGTAATGTTTTCTGCTTCCTTACTTTCTATTGTGTTGGTTTTGTTACTTGGGTGAGAAAAACAACAACACTTGCATGTCTAGATGAGCCTACTAGACAAGACAAAAGTTTTTTCAGTGGGTTAGATAATCCAAACACATATCAAAACAAAGAAATAAACTAAAACAACTAAGAAATAAATGTTAGAAAACTTGAGAAACTTAGAACCATTAAAATCAAACAATGACCAACATAATTCTACCAATGGATCAACAACTTAGTAGGCAAAGCACCGTAGAGAAAAATAGGGACTTATGAGTCCCCTCTTCCTCCTTGGGAGGGATCTTGAGTTCCCTAATTGAGAGCTCTTCATACAATGGAAGAAATGGAAAATGGTGAAGAAAAACAATGCCTATTCCCTCAAGAGGTGAGTGGAATGGCCTATTGCAATGGTGCTTGAAGGATTCCATGAGAAAAGAGGATTCCCAAGGAAGAATTATTGCGGCATAAAAATACTAAGAAGATCTTGATTTCTTAGCACACCCATGGCTCTTATTTATAGCATTGATACATGGAAAATGTAATTGGTTCATAGTGTGAACAAGAGGCCTTTTAGAGAACCCTCTAGCCCTTGACCATCCCCCAAGCTAGATTTCACTCAGATATGAGTGTCAACTCATGTTGGGGGTCAGACCAGAAGTGTTTGAGGGGCCGACAAGATCCATAAATGAATCTTTCATAGAAGTGTGTGGCTTTTCTCACACAAATTCACACATTTTGATCATTATGCATGCTGAGGGTTGTGTTGGCCCATGCATACTGGGCACTGTGCACGTGCTTCCTTTGGTGAATCTTCACATTTCAATTTTTGACCCAATTGTATAGTTTTTTTCCTTTTGAATTCATTTTGGTGTTGTAGGTGGACTAATTGTTGTTGGCATTGATGTGTTTCTTTAACCATTTTCGTGCAATGTTGTGGATGATTTTTTAATGATAAGAGATGCCCCCTGATGTATGAGGTTAGGAGCATATGTATAGCCAAAATACATCAATGTTTATTTTGTTGAGAGTGCCATTGTAATGAAGAGTGAAGAGAGGAACTGCAAGAGTGATCCGTTGGAGGGAGAGGGAAAATTGTGGGACCCAAACCTTTCTCTAAGGAGAAAAAATAAAATCTATGTACAAACGAGGCGGGAATGCCCCATGCTTGTGTCATGTAACCAAAATGTGAGACTGTAACTGAATATGTATTTTGATGTAGATAATTGCAGTGCCCTCGGGGGCGGTTGATAACGGAATATGATAGTTCTGAATGATGAACAAACTCTAAAGTGAGGCAAGGACAACTGTAAGAATTGTCTATGACTTATAGGCATTGATGGCCTAATGAATTCAGAGGTCTTCATCTAGTATGAAATAACTGCAATAGTCACATAGTAAGACCCACCGTAACATGAGATTTTGTTGAAGTCAAATTTTATGGGGGTCAATGGAATCAGAGAGCAATGATGATTCTCTATGTGTCGTCCGAGACTCCTCATTGTAAAGGTAATGAGAGTCAATATATTGTCTCCCTTCTGGAAACTATGTTGATGTCGACAGGAAGGGAGATGCAACTCCAAGAAGCAAAGGGCTTCATGAAATCCACTGAGATGATATCAGGTACTGATGGGTAACATGAAAGAAGTCAAGATTTTGTGAGACTCGAGACTACCCTTGGTTGGGGAATTTTGGAGGGTGATTGGCAACAATCGTAAAACTGGATCTAGTTCCAGGGGGATGACTAGATATGGGGTTAAACTATGCCAGAGTCTAACCAAGTGAACAAAATTAGAGATCAAGGGTATATGGACTTTGGATACTCGAGGTTTTTGAATTATGTCGGTATGAGAAAAGAGTGTATGCCCCAACCAAAGGCAACATGGGTTTCTTTTCCAAAAAAAAAAGAAGGCCATCCAGGGTGATGAATAAAAAGATAAGTATATGTTGGAAACAAAGGCTTTTTACAATTACCCAAGAAATAAAGAATGATTTGGATTGATAATACAGATATAGAAATAGGTGCCCCGGTGAAAGATGGCTTGGCCTATTAGGGTGCAAGTTGGAGAAAGAAAACTGGTGGAGGGTGGAGGACCCATGGGTGGGTTTCTATATTAGGTAAATGGATGGAGGACAATTTGTAGATGGGAAAATTTATGGTGGATGAGGTAAATGGATAATGATATTATGGAGGTACAGTCAATAGAACTGAGATGATATGAACTGGGATTCCATTGGGAAAGTTAGCAATATGATGAGAAGAAGTATGGGGTTCATTCTTGGAAGTGCATAAGACTATTGTGACTCCCATTCCTAGGTGGTGAAATCAGCATGAGTGTCAATTTTCCAAGGGGAACTATGAATGGGACAACTCATGCGGGGGAGATTTCTACCGGGTGATAGTACCCAAATGTAGCAGAGGTAAAGGTACTGCAGAGAAGGATGTAAGGATCCTAAAGGTAAATTTCAAAGGGTATGACTGGGAGATGCAATTGATTTACAGAGGGAATAATTATATACCAGTGTTGAACATATACTTGATGGGGTTGTAATCTTATGAAACAAGTACCTACACACATGAAAACTAAATACTCGATGTAAACAATATCTAATGATAAAGAACATATAACAGTTATTTGATAAAATTGAACATGAGCATGGGTACTTGAACGTGATGTGAGAAATATGCTCCTCCGGGGCCAAGTGCAGATGATGGCCCAGGGAATGTGAATGTGTAGATGGTGGGACCAGGATCCTATAGATGAGAATGGATCAGAAAACAGAGGCTCTAGGACCATGTAACAAAGTGTGGAAGTTGGGAAAAAGGGGATATATATGGCTAGTGGGCCCACAATGCCACCTCATTTGTACCTGTCACTGTAGTTGAATTGATGATATTTCTTTGAGAATATTTGGAGATTGCGGGAGTGTGAGGCTACCAATCCAGTAGTGGAGAAAGATAGTTTAGTGGTCCTATCCTCTGACATGTTGTGAAATTCTTAATTTGTAGGTAGGGACTATATGGAGGGCCATACAAGGGATTTTTTGGGTAGGGTCCCACCAGTGCACGAGAAAAGGAGGAATACCCATGAATATGTGCACGAGTATAATCCCTTTTCCAGTGCACAATGTGCGGTTGTACTTGACACAACCACACATGTGGGCACGAGGGATGGGAAGATAGGCATGCATGAGATGTGCACATGTCTGACTGACATTCGTGCACTTGTGCACAATTGTTTCTCATTAGTGTGTAGATGTGCAAAGAATATATGCGCACATGTGTACACCTGTCTGAGTGAAAGTCACGCACTAGGAGCAAGGCTAAGGGGTTGAAATTTTTGATATTTTGATGTTTTTTTTATGGATGATGAGGTTGATCAAGTGTTTCTATGTAGATGCAAGTGATCAACGGACTCTGATGGCACGATGCTAGTGCACTAGAGAGATTGTGATTGGGACCGTCTATAGGAGGCGGTGAGAGAACAGTTGGGTGTTAGGAGATATTTGGAAACCTGCAGGTTGCTCATGTTCTTCGACTTCGACTTCCCTTTGAAATGGTCACAAGATTTCATGCTTCAGTATCTAATTGGGATGTGGAGCAATGATCTGCAGTGCTTCATAGTTAGAGGTTAGCAATCAACGTTCTTGGCCACCGAGGATGTGTATTTCTTGATGGGGCTCCCATTCCATGGGATGGACCTTCCTATTGATCCCCAACTACCCGGAGACGATCAAGTGGGTGACTTGGCAGCTCGCCACTACAAGGGGCCGAACCCGATGTCGAGTTTAGTCATCTGTATTGAGGTGATTGATGATATTTTGACAGAGTGCATTGTCGCTATGGTGGTGAGGATATACATATCCTTGGGGACTCAGTGGATTACCGAGGGTCATCTAAGAGTAGTGGAGCGGGTCCTATATGGGGACCTGTTTGCATGGTTTTAGCGCTCCAAATGTACCACTAAAATTTTAGCGCCTTCATCAAGTCTGTGCTAGATTCTCCAAATTTCCAAGGTCTTTTGCATATTGTCATAGTCTCCAAGTCCCCATTATGTCTTGACGAGTTTCCATTCATCGCTTATGCCCAAAAATCTAGTAATCCCTGGCCTATGATCTACATTCAAAGTGACAAGATATTATTAAATTTCTTATTGTCATATTCTTCATATCCTAAATTTTTAATGTTTTTTAACAAAAAATAAAATTAGTTTTATTTTTGTTATTAAATATTCTTTTATTTAAAAAAAAGGAGAAGTCTTGTTAAGAAAAAGGGTGGTGTGTGCATTAGTGAATTTTTCTATATTACCAAATATCTATCAACTATCGATCCATTAGCCACACTACATATTGAAACTAACACATCTATCAAGTCACAACACACAACACAAAGCTAGCGCACAAGCACCAATCCAAGCCACCAAGGAGAGTTCCATAATGTGCTCAATGCATCGATAAGATATGAGAGCATCAATGTTTTTAAACACCATATAGCGACCCTGCATTGACGATGTGGGATATTTCCCCAACACAAAAATAAAAACCCTGAAACATGCTTCCAACAAACACTTTCAAGCTCTAGATGCCAAGTGTTGAACTGAGTTGAGATGTCATGCTCTGTCCAAATCTTGGTGATCGAGATAAAGAATTGACAACATAAATATTCAAAGGAAAATGTTCAAGGTGTCGTGGATTACTTCCAAGCAACGCTAACGACTTCCCAAACTCCAAGTGTTGTCACAAGGATCCATTTTTGGATTCGGTTTAGGGTTTGTCAAAAGGAAATGAGTACATTATTTCAGAAGAATAGTAACAAATGGAGAATTGGCTGTGATGTATATATATTTAAGGGTATTGAGCACAGAAAGGAGGTGCGCTATGAAATCTTTGGACGTTGTGAAAATAATTTACAGAAGATCGCCAAATTGTTTTAATATACATAGGTAGCAATCATACCCAACTTTTCTAGGAGACAAGGTAGTATTCAAAGGCATCCAAAGGCATAGGTGGCATATTTGGCATCTTCAACAGTTTGAGATTTTGCAATATGTTTGTTGTAGTTTAATTATACTAGAGAAAAAGTAGGAACTGATAAGGGGGGGGATTTTGTATTTAAGAAATGTTTTTTGGTAGTAAAAAGGGTTCAGTGGTAAAGAGACCCTAGAGGGATTTAGGAATAGTAAGGTTTGTCTATTCAGTTTGTAAGCCTGAGGGGCATGGGCTATAAACTCTTATGTTAATGAAGATTCAGATGAGCTATTTTAACTGATTGTTTTATGTGTTATTCATTATTTTCTTCTTCTTGTTTGATCATATTATCTTTGATTTATGGATCCCTGAAACAACAAAATATTTGTTGTAAACTTGCCCATCTACCATTGTTTACTTTTCAAACATTTCTTAGTTCTCTTTGCAGAGAGGATATTTTCTTGTAGAATGTTCATATTTATGTCAATTCTTATATGATTCCCTTTATAATCAAATAGATCCTTTGTTTGATAGGTGGTTTAAATGCCTTCGATGAACATAGTGCTTATGACTCCATTTCCCAATGGTCCATCACTGATCTGCAGTGATCTTTGTTATCTTTTTCTTACTCTATCTTGTTGATCCATGATTTTAAACTTATTCAAAACAAATTCTATGTTACCAAGCTTACTCCCATTTGCAATATGGGAGTGACTCTTGGAGTGATAACATAAATGTCATCGTTGTTGGGGATGAAACTTAAGATATCTTCCCTCGGAGAACAACAACGAAGAGATCCAGTTTTAGATGGTGAACTGAAGTTGGACACATTGTTCTGAGTGCTCATCTTTCACCATGGTGAATCCATTGTTCGTAAATATATTGACGACTCCACTGGTTTGAAATGGACAAGATATTAGCTCAGAGGTATGCTTTCTGTGATTTTTCATATATAGTTTATTTCCCTAATCCAGTGCCTAGTAGAGATGAATGGGAAAGTAGCCTTCCTAAATTTCAAGGAGACGAGTCGAAGGTACCAACTTAACATTGTTGGATTTTGATGATTTTATTCATCGACTTCATATCATGCATGAAGATGTTCAAATTAGGATTTTCAGGTATTCATTAGAGGGGATTGCTCGTGATTGGTGTCGATCTCTTCCAATTGCAAGTATCATCTCTTTGACAGGTTTCCATGCATATTTCAATTCATTTTGTAAGGAGTATTTTTCAGCTGAACATCTTCTTGAAGAATGTTATGATGAGTTTTCTTTGCTTCATAGAGATTCTGCTAGTCACGAAAACCAGATTTGTGATGAAGAATTTCTTGTAGAAGAAAGAATTTACCATGACGATAAAGAGGTGTTGAATGATATTCATTATGATAGCAATAACATAGAAATGTATGGCATCATATCAGATGTATCTATTGTTTTAAATATTCATGAAGATCGAAATGTTGTTTTTGAATATTCTGATGTCAAACGGCAAGTGTATACATCAACAAAAGAAAGTTATGGATATGAGTTACGGGCATATGGTAAAGGAGAACAAAAAGGATTAGATGAGAAATTGATGATGCATGTTTCTCTGTCAATTGTTGAGCAACAACAAGTTTTGTACAAATTTCAAGATCCAGTTGCCACTTATATGGATATGTTTTGTAGTGATGAAGTTTCAGTTGTTGTCATATTTAAGGACAGATTTTTGGATTGTAAGTATGATTTCCAAGAATATGATTTACATGTTGTAGTCTGTGTGTTTATGACTTTGCATAAAGTTGGAAGGAAAGTTCAAGTTGTTAGTCAAATACTTGCATGGATTCATTGGAAGCATGATCTTACTTGATCAAGAAGAAACATACTTGACTAGAGTAGGAGTAGGGTGAATAAAGCTCAGTTTTTGAGCATTTTGGTTTGCAGTGATTTGGTTTTCAGTTTGTGAATATTCTCGATTTTTCAATAAGAATCAGAGATGCTTTCAGGCATACAGATTTTGTGGAAATATCCCAACGTAAAAGGCCACTGGAACTACTAGGTTATTGGAGCCTCACAGGGAGGTCTCCATCCCAGTAGGAGCCATATGTTAGCCCTCAAAATGTACCACTAAAATTTTAGCGCCTTCATCAAGTTCGTGCTAGATTCACCAAATTTACAAGGTCTTTTGCCTATAGTCATAGTCTCCAAAGTCCCCATTAAGTCTTGACAAGTTTCCATTCATTGCTTCTGCCTAAAAATCTAGTAATACCTGGCCTATGATCTGCATTCAAAGTGACAAGCTATTATTAAAATTTATTATTGTCATATTCTTCATATCCTAAATTTTTAATGTTTTTTAACAAAAAATAAAATTAGTTTTATTTTTGTTATTAAATATTCTTTTATTTAAAAAAAGGGAGAAGTCTTGTTAATAAAAAGGGTGGTGTGTGAATTAGTGACTTTTTCTATATTACCAAATATCTATCAACTATCGATCAATTAGCCACACTACATATTGAAACTAACACATATAGCAAGTCACAATACACAACACAAAGCCAGCGCACAAGCACCAAACCAAGCCACCAAGGAGAGTTCCATAATGTGCTCAACGCGTCGATAATCTATGAGAGCATTGGAATTTTTAAACACCAT
The DNA here is from genome assembly GCA_010110895.2 of Picea sitchensis. Taxonomy (NCBI): domain Eukaryota; kingdom Viridiplantae; phylum Streptophyta; class Pinopsida; order Pinales; family Pinaceae; genus Picea; species Picea sitchensis. The sequence goes on along the minus strand of SNQJ01S0089819.1, from coordinate 15,241 downwards.
ATAGCCACCCTGTGCCGACGATGTGGGATATTTCCCCAACACAAAAACGAAAAGCCTAAAATGTGTTTCTAGCAAATGCTTTCAAGTTCCATATGCCAAGTATTGAAGTGAGTCGACGTTCCATGATCTCTCTAAAGCTTTTTGATTGGGCATAAAGCATCAAAAACATCCATATTCAAAGGAAAATGTGCAAGGTGTTGTGGATTATTGGCAAGAAATGCCAATGACTTCCCAAACTCCAAGGGTTGTCATGAGGCTGCATTTTCATATTTGGTTCAGGGTTTGTCAAAAGGAAATGAGTACGGTATTTCATAAGAACAGTAACAGATGGAGAATTAGCAATGATGTATATATCTTTCAGAGTACTGAGCATAGAAAGGAGGTGCGCTACAAAATTAGGATTTGTGCTACAAAATCTTTGGGTGCTGCGAAAATCATTTACAGAAGATCACCAAATTGTTTTAATAGACGGAGGTGGAAATCATACCTAGATTTTCTAGCAGATAAGGTAGTAGTTGAAGGAATCCAAAAGCATAGGTGGAAGATTTGGCATCTTCAGCAGTTCGATATTTTGCAATATGTTTGTTGTAGTTTAATTATACTAGGAGCAAAAGTAGGAACTGATAAGGGGGGGGATTTCGTATTTAAGAAATTTTTTTTGGTAGTAGAAAGGGTTTAGTTGTAAAGAGACCCGAGAGGGATTTAGGAACAGTAAGGAATATCTATTCAGTTTGTAAGGCTAAGGGGCATGGGTTGTAAACTCTTATGTTATTGAAGATTCAGATGAGCTATTTTATCTATTTTTTTTCTATGTTATTCATTATGTTCTTCTTCTTGTTTGATCATATTATCTTTGATTTATGGATCCCTTAAACAACAAAATATTTGATGTAAACTTGCCCATCTACCATTGTTTACTTTCAAACATCTCTTAGTTCTCTTTGCAGAGAAAATATTTGCTTGGAGAATGTTCATCTTTATGTCAATTATTATATTTTTCCCTTTATAATCAAACAGATCCTTTGTCTGATAGGTAGCTTAAATGCCTTCAATGAACATAGTGCTTATGAATCCATTGCTCAATGTTCCATCACTGATCTACAGTGATATTTGTTATCTTTTCCTTACTCTATCTTTTTGATATCTGATTTTAAACTTATTCAAAACAAATTCTATGTTACCAAGATTACTCCCATTTGCATTCTAGGAGTGACTCTTAGAGTGATAACACATGGGGTGTGCTTCTGCACACCCAGATGATGGGATAGGTGAACCAGTGTCGACAATCCGACTTCGATGACTTTTCTTTCGGGTCCATTCTGGTGGCCTGGTTTCTTGAGAGGGTGCCTTTGTTGCGCCTGAGGATTCTTCTCGAGCCCATGGGGAAATGAGAGTTGTGACTGATGCGGTGGGCCCATGTGTTGGCCCAACATGGAGGTGGAGAGGGTGGCCACTATTTCACAACCACGGTGGCGCGAGTGTGGTGAGAGATGCCACATGTGATACTTAGGTATCCATACGCAGGTATGGACTACAGTCACAACCCAGATATGATGTTTCCTCCTGGGGAGGATTGGGATCAGCGAGGTATGTTTTTGTATTATGTTTTTATGTTATTTTATTTTGATAGATAGCATTGATGATATATGTATATATGGATGATGAAACTATCTATGGTGTTTTTTTTCAGATGGGGGACCTCGAGGCAGAGAGACAGAGGTGGTTGGGGAGTCGGCTTGCCAGGGACTAGCTTGAATGGCACCTATAGAGCTGAGGGTGGGACATATGCGGCGGTGATATGACGTTAGTGTTGGACCAGCGCATGAGCCACAGGGAGATGTTGGGGTGCTGCTCAAGGATTTGCGTTGATGATTCGAGCAGATTCTGCAAGGTGTACCAAAGAGCATGTGGGCCAATATCCAGGATGAGGAAGTCCTGGAGCAGTGTGTGGGAGTTCCGACAGAGTGGTGGACCCTGATCCATTGGGCAGCAATGGTGGGGGAAACGATGAATGTTCGGCTATCTCCTGGACCTAGAGGGCCCCCAACTGGTGGGGTGCCTCTAGCTGATATAGGACCTGGGGGGGGAACTCTAGGGGCACCGTGAGTGAAGGTTTTTGTATATATAGGCTTGGAAACCCATTTTTTGTATAGGGTAGTTGATACCCATTTTGTACTCATAGGGGTGGGGGGATTCACTAGCCTACGGGCAATGTACATGATTTTTTTGTAAACATTGATGACACTTGATTATATATATATATATATATGGATCATTCATGTATCCATGTGTTATGTTTTTTATGTATGATGTATTTTCTATGTGTTGTGACAAATGATGATGCTTATGTATAAAATGATGTTTTAATGTGATAAATGCCAATCTAATACTAGGTTAGCCATGTGATATGCTACTTGATAAAGTTGTCTTGGAATATGTGTAAATGTGATTGAATCAAATTTGCAAGATAAGAGTCTAACTTGTAGGTATTTTCGAAAGAGGAAAGAATCGTGAACATGATATACATTGTTGAGTTATAGGACGACAAGTTGGGAATCGAATAGAATGCTAAGGTGAGGAATGTGGAAGTGACTGGCCTCAGAAAGGAGACCAATGGTGGTGTCATATTCATCTTGGTTGTTGGTGTTCGAGCCCAAACATATGCCACTAGAGTGGAGTAGGACATGTGAGGGAGTATAGAGGGCCCAAGCGACCGAAGCGAGATTCTGGGTCCAGCGGCTGGCACCGTCAGTGTAACTGATGTGGTAGGCTAATGGATGATGCATCTGTCAATAACACGGATGATAGATCAGACATGAGGAGTGGTAGAAAAAAATAAGACTAAAAACTCTACAAATGTGTACAAAGAAAATCCTAAGGGAGGATGGCTACGCTCAGGCATAAAACTTCTTCAAGTACAACCCATTGACAAGTTCTTTGAGAGGATAGTCTTCTAGAGAGGCCAATATGTAGGCGCCTTTAGTGAGGAAGTGTTGGACGATGTAGGGTCCATGCCATAATGACTCAAATTTCCCATGGTCGAGGGTATCGTGGGTGATATCGTAGGCTAACTTGATATCCCCTTCGTTGAATGAGAAAAGGTTGACAAGGCGGTCGAAGGTGGATTTGGACTACTTTATAGTTGCCTCATTCTTTTGTAATGATGATCGACGATCTTCAACAAGAGACTCTAAGTTCATCATGCACTACTCCATTAGATAAATGTCGGGTAATATCTCAATGGAAGTGTGTAATGTGGGGATTTCACATTCGATGGGGAGAGTGGCTTCTATCCCATGAACTAGGTGGAACGGTGTAAAAACGATGGCAGTTTGACTACCGTGCGATAAGCCCATAATGCAGAAAATAACATATGATTCCAATTGATCTTATGTTTGTTGACGGTATGTTGTAGCATGGTTTTGAGGACTTTGTTGACATCCTCGACCTGTCTGTTGGACTAAGGGTAGTTTGGGGGAGGCAAACTCATGGGAGAATCCTAATTTTGAGGAGAGTTTTGCAAAGATATCGTTCTCAAAAAATTTACCATGATCAGACACTAACTGTAGTGGGACTCCGAACTAGGTAATGATGTGGTTAAAGAAAAAACGTGTTGATGTGTCAGCAGTTTTATTGAAAGTGGGAATGGCTTCATCCCATTTGGTAAAGTAATCAACAGCCATGACAATGTACTTGTGTCCATTACTGGATGGAGGATAGAAAGTCATGAAGTCTATGCCCCATTTATAGAAGGGGTTGGTTGTGATGACTAGATATAGAATAGATGGTGGTGTTTGTGCTTTGCTTGCATAAAGTTGACATTTTTTGCATCGCTTGATAGCGTGGATGTAGTCATGAAAACAAGTGGGCCATAAGTAACCTACTCGAATGATTTTTTGGGTGGTGGAAATACCTGAGAGGTGACCACCGCAAGCATCATTGTGGAAATCGTTGAAGACTCACTCAGCTTCATCGATAGTAAGACATCACCGAAGAATAGTGTCGACCCTGCATTGATAGAAAACGTCTCTAATGAGGAGGTATCGAGGGGCCTGATGGAGAATCCATCGACGATCATCTCGAGAGAGATGAGACCCGAACTTCTGTTTCTGAAGGTAGACGAGGAGGTCATCATACCAGGAGTCATTGGAGGGGATGAAGAAGAGGTGTTCATCGGGGAAATCCTCATTGATGGGGGAATCTTTAGCATCCAAGGGAAAATTCATAATGATTTCGGTGAGGATAAGCGTTTTCTTGCTTTTGGGAGTAGAGAAATCTAGATCATATTCTTGGAGGATGACGATCCATCAGGAAAATTTTCTATTAATTTGTCGTCGACTAAGAAAGTACTACATGGGGATGGAATCTGCTATGACCTTGGTAGTTCGAAGCAGAATGTAATGTCGCAGTTTTGGGACTGCAAGGACAACTGCTAATGCCAGTTTCTAATCATGATTATACTTCAAGGGTGGACCTGAGAGGTTTTTACTAATGTAATAAATGAAATTTTCATGCCCGTCATCCCCTAATTAGACGAGGACTCCTGCTACTGAGACAGCTAAGGATGAAAAGTAGAGGATGTAATTGCGATCATAGTCTGGGGGACTAATCAATGGGGCATTGGATAAGGAGGATTTTAAATCATCAAAAGTTGTTTGAGCATGTTCGTCCCATTGAAATGGGATATCATGTCACAGTAGGAGGAGGAAACCATGTGTGTGAGTGGCATAATCTGGGACAAAGCGACGTAAAAAGTTGGCTTTGCCTTGTAGGCTTTGCAGTTGGCATAAATTCCTAAGTGGTGGAATTTATGTGATAGCTTGGAACTTGAGGGGGTCCACCATGATGCCATGTTGGGAGATAATGAACCCAAGGAGGCATCCAACATTGATGCAAAATACGCACTTGAGGGGGTTCAAGAAGATGTTATATTGGTGACATCATTGAAAAATTATGCATAAGTTGTCTAAATGCTTAGTTCACTTTTTGGATTGAGCAGTGAAGTCATCTAAGTAAGTGAGGAATATGCGAGCAATATCATGAAAAACATAGGTCATGGCCCATTAGAACATGGCACCTACATTCTTAAGTCCAAAAGGCATGACACGATAAGCAAAGGTACCCTAAGGGGTAGTAAAAAAGATTTTATATTGATCTGCTAGATGGATTTGGATTTAATTGTAGTCGGAGAACCCATCCATAAAGGATAGTGCCTCGTGGTCGACACAGACATCAATGATTTGGTCGATGAACGAGGTTGGAGAGTTGTCTTTGGGACAAGCGTGGTTAATATTGTGAAAACCTATGCAGACATGAATAGTGCCTTGTTTCTTATTAACAGGGACGAGGTTGGAGACCCATGAAGTGTACGCAATGGGGTAAATGAACCCAACAGTGCGTAACTTGTCAATATCGGCTTTAATAGTCACATCTTTGGATGGGTGAAGGGGGTGTTTCTTTTAATGAACAAGGGTGACATCTTTCCAAGTGTCGATTCGATGTTCAACTATAGAATGATCGAGGTCGGGCATCTCTGTATATGACCAGGAAAAAATATGCTAGTATTCCTCAAAGAGAGCTTTGTAAGAAGTGATTTCTTTAGGGGAGCATGCAGTGCCAATGGTGATTTCTTCTACAATTATCGATTTAATGGAAATGTCAATTTGGATGGTGGGGGAGATGTTGGCCATGTTTCCTTCTTCAAAAGCATATGGGGCAGGGATGGAGTTGTTGAACCAGTCGATATGCCCCGAAGGAATAAAATCCTTGGTTTCGATTGCACACACAAAGGCTTGGAAAGGAGGGTGAAAGTTCTCCTGTGAAATAAAAATTGCTCGATGATGGAGCGCATTCCATGGGCAATCGGGGGTAGCGAGTTCCCCCAGGATATCTTCGTCATAGTGGAAAATGCGAGAATACAGGGGATCCTATGAGGTGACCAGGGGAACGGTTAATGGGTAAGCCTTGTGGTATTCAAGTGGTGAGGATGTAGCCCAGATATCATGTACACGGTGTGAGGGATTGCTAGACATAAAGTACATGTCCCGATATTATGGAGGGTACCTCATTCGCTCAAGGATTGACCATGAAATATATTGAATATCAGTGATGTGAGTCGTAGTAGGGATTGACTGAGAGGGATATGGCTAAGATGTTTGGCATATTGCGGCTAACGTATGACAAAACTAAGGTAGAGTTGGGAAATCATGAGCGTAGTGTCCATATTATGAGCATATGGCATAAGAAAATTTGGTTCACAACCCTTTATCACTTGCAATGGAGGAATTTGTAGTAGAAGTGGATGTATTTGGCAAAGTGGTGAGAAATGTGGTTGCTCTAGGGAGATGGATCAAATTGTGTAGCTTAGGAAGAGTAGGACATATATTAGTCGTCTATCCTTCTCTTTTGCATAGTGCACAAGGAGGTTGAACTCAGGGAGGAAGTGGATTTGTGGGCTCGTTCTTCTTCCATCTTCCCCCAGTGGTGGTGGTATTGTTGCTTGATGGGGATGTGGGTGGTGAGGTAGGATCCTGTACTGGGATCTACATCGGTAATCCCTATGTCTGAGGAGGCAGAGATGGCATAGGGACCATCATGGGTGGATGGAGATACCATACAGGGATGGAAAGAACCATATTTGGAAGAGTGAGAGTAGCAGCTACCTGGAATTCTTGGACTCTAAGTCAGGGGTAGAAAAAGGGAATTTGGGTAATGGCTTGGGGGACTNATGCGATAAGTGGTGCAGTGGGGTTCTCAGGAGATTACTGAGGTAATAGTTCTCCAACTGGTGGAACTTCGATGTGGGGAGGGGCCTCAATGGGAGGAGTATTGTCTCTGATATTTGTTCCATTAGAAGATACTACACACACTTGTGTTTAAGGGTGTACGATAGGTGGTGCTCCATGATATTCCCCCAACAAGGATGGGTCTTTGAAAATTTCGGGACCCATGTCGATGACCAAAAAATCATCTGAGCTAGTGCGGACAAGGGGGAGAATGTTATCAATGTTAGTGGAATGGTTAGGCTCATAATCTGTAAGTTGGTCGATGGTGACTATTTTCCCATTGTGAGGGAGCATAATCGTTCGAAACATAGAAGAGGCTAACGCCTTCATAGAATACATGTAGCTATGGAAAAACATGATATTGTAATCAAGTGGGCCATCGATAACTTCAATGTCGATCAAGATGGTTTTTCCCCCAAGCTCTAAGTGGACATTTTGGAAGATCCCTTCAGGGGATGATGGTTGACCATCATAGGCTCTCAGGGTGATGGAAGATGGTACTAGCTCAGGTGAGCCAAGTTTCTACCATACTACTTTGGACATGATGCATGTGGATGCACCTTCATTGATGAAGCATCGATGAACTGTGATGTTCTAAATCTTAACTGGTATCTGAAAATCTACTAGGGCAGGGACGCATGGTTATCTGCTATATAGATCAAAGGTGATGAGTCTAGTATTAGCTAGGTTGACTGCCCCCAAGGCGGAAAACAAGGATTTCCGCTAACTTAGACAAGCTTGGAGGACCTCCAATATAGACATGGCTACAAGAGACTATGCTAAGTCGTTGACCAGACTCTAATTATGGGATGCCCTAGCATGGTGGTTATGTACATTCCTTCGTAAAGGAATATGTGGTATACGAGGGTTGGGTTCAGTGTTAGGGCGTGGAATCATCAATGGTTTCCTGGTTGTATCTAGATCTGTTTCTAAGATGTTTGGGGTAGATTCATGGGGAACACCATATTGGTGACCGCGTGTTTTCAGAAGAATCTCTTATTCATTGGTAAGGAGGATGTTGTGATCGGCCGGATTTCCAGGTTGATTGGGACCTGGGTTTTGATACTGCCCCATTTGGGGTGGAGTAGGGTGTACTTCCTATTGGGTATTCATCACACCTTGGTGTGGAATAGGGTTTTGCAAAACAATCGAAGGTGGATGTTGAAAATACTGTTGTGGGACCTATTGAGGGGCAGGTGACACTGGAGGATGTTGCGCATTCATGGATTTTTTCATCCATTTGAAGTTAGCAATTTGGGGGAAATGGTTTGTATAATGTACATACTCACCACAGAGAGCACAAGGGAAGTTAGTCTAGAGATTATTGTTCCTACCTTGTCATGGATGATTGTTATTTTCCCCCTCTTAGGGGTCTTGGTTGCCTTGATTTTGGTTTCCCCCAGCGGGAGGGTTTTGTTGGGGGTTATTTCCCCCTGGTCCTAGGTTGTTATTGTTTTGGTTTTTCCCTTTCTTATTGATGTTATTTTTCGGATGGGATAGATTTTCCATATTAAATTGTTAAAAATTTTGAAGTTGTTGAATGGGAGAGGGTTGAACAAAGTTAACAACGGCCTGTGGTTTTCCTGGTGGAGGAGAAACCAGCTATGGAGGACCAGGGAATGGAAAATATGGATTTTTTTGTGGAGATGATCCATATGGTGTATAGGAAGTTGAAGCGCTTCCACTATTGCTAAGATTTTAAGTGGAGGTAGAAGGTGAACCCGTACTTGGTTGAGAAGCTGGACGCATCATGGGTATTGGTGAGGGTCCACCCAATGGTGGAGGGGGAGCACCAGGATATCATTGCTTGTGAGCAGGAGGAGGGTAATAAGACGTAACTCCATATGGTTGTGGATATTGATGTGCACCATAAGAGGGTGGCAGGTGTCTATAAGGGTTGATATGGTTCATAGAACCAATCAACCCATCCGCAGCATGGGACATCCCAAGTTTGTCTTGGCCAAATGGTATGGGTCGAGGTGCATCAAGAAACACTATGTATAACTACCCTAACTGAGCATAGATGATGCCAAATTGTTAAGCCTTGCTAATGGCCTCTTCTTCTGACTAAGGAAAGGTTGATGCTACATCCTTGGCAATAACAAAGACAAGTGATTGAGAAACCAATCAAGACGTTGTTCTTTGGTGGTTTCTGCTTTACACAAACTACGTCGTCGATGCCATTCATGGATTTGGTCGGCTATATGGATAGAAGTGGTTTGTTTGAACTCAGAGAGAATTTCTAATCCAGTATCATGATGAACTGGTAGCTGTAAAAAGGACAAAAACTCCTTGGCCAATGATTCAAAGGTCACATGGGACCTTGATTTTTTGTCCACATACCATTTGGTTGAGGGACTAGTGAGATTTCTTTGAAATAACCTCAAGTGAATAGAATCATCCATGATGGTGTTTGATGAGCACCATAAGTTAAAAGTCATAACATGGTTGGCGGGATCTTCCCCCATTTTTCCTTCAAACTTTGGAATATCTAAAGGTAGTTTGGTAGGCATATTGGGCCATGTGGGGTCATGCAAAATGGGATCATTCATGAGTTTGGTCAAATCAAGAATGTTGAGTGATGCCAAGTATGGAATAGGGAGATTTGGCAGAGGATTAGTTCCAGCCATTGTGTGAGCAATTACTGGACCTGTCCCTTGAGAGATATTTGGTGGGGTTGTACTTCTCCCTTGAGAATAAGTTTGACCCCCAACTCCTTGTGAAGGAGAACTAGTAGATGGATGGCCTTGGATGTTTGACCTAAGAAAAGTGGAACTAAGTAAAGTTGATCCCAAAATAGTATCACTCACAGGGGTGTGAAATGGTTGAGTCGGTGAGTTGGAAAGACTAAGGACTCCTCCTATAATAGGAGGGAGATTTTGCAAGTGTCTATAACGTCGGAGATTATGTGGGTCCCCTATGGTTTCCAACTATAAAAGTGAATGTGTGCAAATGTTGATGAGAGAAATAAATGCACAAGAGATTTGTATCATTTTGACCTTCACAAAATAGTATAACTCACAATTTCATGTAATAAAATGAACATCATACATAAACCAACTGTAAAATAACAAGCATGTGGATAGGTGGATTTTTTTCGCATGGGGGAACAAATAAAAACAAAATGGTTGTGTCCTAAAAGATGTGTCATCCTTCCTCTCAAATAGCATTGGGCCTTCCAATAACACTCAACAATGGGGTATGAATCCACCGGAAGAGAAACTAGTGAAGGTTGAGGTAATCATTTATAATGAGGGGTAGAGGGTGCATATCCTGAAAGAGTTGGAAATATTTCTCAATAGCCACAAAAAATATGATCAAAGTGCGATTGCAGCCCACAATTGCCACCTGGGTAGATGTCCTAAGTTTTGACCACTAGGTACCTCGGTCAAAGTGCGACACTTAGATTTTTGTCCTTAGAAATGGGTCACGGGTTGGATGCCCTTCCAAGAGTTGGGTGACTCAAGGAGGGATGTGCAGAACAACTAGACCTCGGCCTTCAACCCTTCATGGGTATCTCCCTGCCTTATGGTGTAGGAAAACTTGACTTGGAGGATTTTAAAGTTCCCTATATCTCAACTTCTACTATTTTAAAATGTGAGAACCTGATAATGAAGGGTTATTTGGATGCCTACCCCCGAGATCCTACCTAGACTAAAAATTTATTTTGGCACCTCCTATGGAGGAAAATTTAGTGCGTTATTAGAAAATTTTAGATGTGGTGGGTTGAGAGATTAGGGGTGTGGACCAATCTCGTTTGAATTAAATGGGTGTGGATAATTTCCAAAGAAGTAGTCAAATATTTCGAAGTTCCTTTGGATAAATCCTACTTCGACCTCAACTATTTCAAAATGGAAATTATGTGTGTGAGGAGTGGATTTGTGTGCAAGAAAGTGACAAGTGTGCAAATATTTTAATAAGTTAAGTGTGAGATTGCAACATGTGGACTTCCTGTGGTCCTTACAAATATTTTTTACCTAGCTTACTACGTGTCTTTGGTACAACCTTGCGGAATATTTAAATCCCTAATGAACTAGTAATGTGGACATATGGGTCCTTTACAAATCCTTAAAACTCCCTAAATGTTGTTTACACTATGAAATCTTTGAAACTATCCTAGATAGAAAACATGTGGGCATGTATGGGCCCGTTACTTTGATCTTTAAACTTCCATAGATTGTGATATAAACTAAGAAATCATTTTTAAGAAACTATCCTAAATTTACAACATGTGGGCATGTATGGTCCCTTACAAAACTTTAAGATGATTTCAAAAAATTAAGAGGAACCCTGGGGGGGCTTTGTCCTCTCCTAAATATTTTGTTAAGGGAGATGAAATGTCCCTTTAACCACCTTTATGATTCCCAAGATTACACTAGGGTGCAAGGAAAGAGCATACTTGAGGGTCAAAGTTAACTTCTAGTCCCAATTTAAGTGATTTATGAATGAAAGCAATAACCTCAACTTGACATTTTACAAGCCAAATAAGCCATCCATGTGGAAACAAAGAAAAAGAGGAGAATATTGGTTCTTTTTACCCCCTAAGTGCCTATGTTAGCTAACCTTTCATATGGTAAAGGACTCTAAGTGGAGTTTAGTTTCCTTACAAAGTGCATGAAAATAAAAATATGAAGGCTAGGGGCCTTCAAACCATTCAGAAAAACCCCTTACAATTTGAAAAAATGGACTTATGTGCGGGTTACAATTCTGACAGGCGCTCAGTAGGCACACAATGTGCAGAATGCATAGTGTAAAGAGGCATGCTTCATGCATAGTGCACAAAGTGCATGTATGTGGGAAGGAAAATCCATACACTTCCTATCATGCGTTGGGGGAGAAATTTCCAAGTGAAATATTCCTTCCTCGGCTCTGAATTTTGACTTTGCCAGGTTGGGCTAGGCCGGTTTTGGTAACTGCGAGACCAAACAATCAAAATGAAGTTCTCTCTAAGCTCAAATAGGGAGGAATTTGATACCGATCCCCAATATGGTCGCCAATATGTTGTGTTGGTTTTGTCACTTGGGTGAGCAAAACAACAGCACTTCCATGTCTAGATGAGCCTGCTAAAGAAGACAGAAGTTTTGTGAGTGGGTTAGATAAGCCAAACACATATAAAAACAAAGAAATAAACTAAAACAACTAAGAAATAAATGTTAGAAAACTTGAGAAACTTGGAACCATGAAAATCAAACAATGACCAACATAATGCTACCAATGGATCAATATAATAGTAGGCAAAACACTGTAGAGAAAAATAGGTACTTATGAGTCCCCTCTTCCTCCTTGGGAGGGCTCTTGAGTTCCCTAATTGAGAGCTCTTCATACAATGGAAGAAATGGAAAATGGTGAAGAGAAAAAATTCATATTCCCTCAAGAGGTGAGTGGAATGTCCTATTGCAATGGTTCTTGAAGGCTTCCAAGAGAAAAGAGGATTCCCAAAGAAGAATTATTGTAGCATAACAATACTATGAAGATCTTGATTTCTTAGCACACCCATGGTTCTTATTTATAGCAATCATACATGGAAAAATGTAATTGGTTCATAGTGTGAACAAGGGCCCTCTTAGGGCACTCTCTAGCCCTTGATCAGCCCCCAAGCTAGTTTTCACTCAAATATGAGTGTCAAATTGTGTTGGGGGTCGGACCAGAAGTGGTTGAGGGGATGACAAGATCCATAAATGCATCGTTCATATAAGTGCACGTCTTTTCTTATATACAGTCGTGCATTGTGCATGTTGAGGGTTGTGTTGGCCCGCACATCTTGCGCAATGTGCACGTGCTTCCTTTGGTGAATTTGCACATTTCAATTTTTGACCCAATTTTATAGCATTTTTCCTTTTGAATGCATTTTGGTGTTGTAGGTGGACTAATTGATGTTGGCATTGATGTGTTTCTTTAACCATGTGTGTGCAATGTTGTGGACGATTTTTCAGTGATAACACTTTCAATGAAATATTTCAATGTCAAGGCAAAGGATTATGAGCCAAAAATACAAACAAAACATACATTCAAGCAAGAGTTGAAAGAATGCAAGTGCAAGAATGCTTCCAACACAAGTTCAAACAAGAACCAAAATTTGTAAAAAGAGAAGGGAAATCACTTTTTGAAAACCTCAAAATAAAAGATGAATAATCAATGTAAAGTCTCAACAAGGCTAAAGAGTTTGGGACTAACAAACAAGAAAATCAACAACAAAGTGTCCAAACAGTTCAGGAATACCCTCGAGGGATCAAAAAAATTCCTAAGAGAACAGAGCAAGAAACTCAATAACTAGGATTGACACAACCTATAAAATCTCCAAATTAATGAAAAGCACTCCAAAATCATGAAGTGAAACACTTGGAAATTTTTGGAATGGAGATGATAGAAGTTTGAAAGCTTGCAAATAACAAAGATCAAACTGCTGACATTAAAGACTTTATGAAGGATCAAGTTAACCTTGGCAACTATGGACCCTTCATAATTTAATAAGAGATAATAATTCAAAAGAGGACAAAAAAGTGATAAACACAAACCTTCAAATCAACTGAAGTCATAACCAATCCTAAAAGACTCTAAGGTAAATCTCTAAATAAAAAATAAGAGAAACTAAGGCAAAAGAGGCTTGGAATTGACATAGGATGGAGTTCAATGCTCCTATATAGTGTACACAGGGTGTTGAACAAAGTTTAACACTCCCCAAGAAACTAATAGAGGAAACTGATTAAGAGATAAATTCTCCCCAAGGGGATGACAGGGGGCATTAACAAGGAGATCAATTCTCCAGGACACTACAAAGGAGTGTTTAATTATGGAAATGATCAAACAAACATAAACAAAATTCCTAGATTCAAAAAAGAATAGTCTATTGACTCAATAAACTTCCCAACAATGATGATGGAAGCAAAAGAATTCAAAGAAACATCATATACACCAAAATAAAAAAATAATCAAAATCAAAGGGATAAAAACTGAGGAATCAAGTCCCCAGTGGAGAAACCAATTTTGTATTATGGTGAATTCCCCCTGCGGACAAGTGAAATCCCCCTTGGATCGGGTTTCCTTCGATCAAAGACAAAAGGAAAACAAATGGACACTAACTTCCCATCAAGACTAATTTATATGCTCATTAATGAAATCATAAAGAGGAAAATATAAATGGCTTACCTCTTTGTTGTAGGTTTTCCTCACTTCTCCAATTGTTGAACTTGATCTCCAAGCTCCTAGTATGGAAGTAGCCCTCCTACAAGAGACAATAAAATCTTCTTCGGCTACTATATATCATTAGAACAAAGTAGATTTATCTATGCTAGACTTAAAAAAGACAAATATAAACATTCATGAAATGAACAATGTAGACATTAAGAGAAATAGGCCAATTTATATGCTAAAAGTGGAAAGAAATGGAAGATTTACAACATCAATGATGATGTTGCAGCAATTCCTCCAAGATCTTTTTTTTCCATCCCCTTAATGCCATAAGACTATAGGTATGATGCTATGAACTACTTCCTCACAATATCAAAGGTTTGATATTCCCAAGTTCCCCCCTTTTCACCTTAGAATGCCCTCATTATATAGGAATTGGAGGCTTAACCACCATAGAGAATATCACTCACTAGATCCACTAAATTGGGATCTCCAAGATTTTTAGGGAGAAAATATCTCTCAAGGATTTTAGGGAGTAAATATCTCTAAAGATCCATCAAACTAGGATATTGGTTTGAGAAAATCTCTCAACCATCCATGAGAATCTCAACTTCTCCTTGAGATTAGGAAATTATATGTGAGGTGGATTCTCACATTAAATTAATTTCTTTTCTCAATAAAAATGAATACTACATCTGCACATAGTACTTTGACCTTCATATGATAAATTTATCCACCAACATATCTAGGGATCATGAAAAACACTTCCTCACTTAAGTTTGACAAATAGGTGTGTAACAATATGCATCAAAACATCATGGCATATGCCACTTGTAACTACCAAAATATAATATGATATTTTAAGCTCTAAAATTTAATATCATAATTATACCATATGTATAAAAGAAAAAGTTTCACTGTCAAGTATCCATTAAGATAAAATTTAATAATTCAAGGAATTTCTTCTTAAATAATTCTTATCTTTCTCTAATGAAGTCTTCATATTGATACTTCTTCTCTTCTAGTTGTGCTACTTCTAGATGTTGATACTAAGAGGGGGGTGAATCAGTATCAAGTACAATTTAAAACCTTTTTCAACTTATACTTAAACCATTCAACTATATCCAATGAGAAATGAACAATAGTATAAGATTTACACCAATACACCACAATACACCATGCACAATATATGAGAAATAATCAATAGTTATTGTTCTAGGGAAGTAATGACTTCCAAAGGTAGCTACAATGTCCAAATGAAAAGGGAGGGATAAACATCCAAGAGGAAGATACAATCCTCCAATATCAAGAGAGATTTGAACTCTCCA
>SNQJ01S0089818.1:28675-38770 GCA_010110895.2 Picea sitchensis | reverse complement strand
ATAATTTTAATTTGTTTAATTAAATGATTTACGTATACGGAGGGGATAAGAAACATTAAATAATAGGATAAGACATTAAATAAAGAGGATAATATAATGAATGTAGGGATAAGGAAATTAATGAGGAAGAAAGGGTCGGTGAAGGAGGGATATGATGGGAGGAGTCTTACGGGAAGGGGATTTTTTGGGGGGAGGAGGAAGAATTATTGGAAGGGGGAAGATTGTATGTTTGAGGTGATTATTTTTTTGGTGTGGGGAGTTTGTTTTATGGGTTTTTGGTGAACCAAAAGCAGGGGGCACCAGTTTGCTGGGTGTTTTGGGCACGGGGGCCAGGATATCCTTACAGTATCCTGGAGCTAGGAAGCCAGACAGGTTGCTCCTAGCTGGCAGGGAGGAAACACGGTTTGGGCAGAGTTTGTCAGTACATCAGGCAACAACAAAGCAACATGCTAGACAACCAGGTCAACGGAGAAATTAACATCAGGAAGAGGTAATTAAATTTTATTATGTTAAGTTATTTTTCATGCTGTAAATAGATTTGAATTCCAACAGAATTTTTATGCTTGTAGGATGTGAATGAATGATTTACGTATAGAGAAAGGAAATATATGTTAAATTGTATGTAATTTTGTATTTTATGACCTCTACAAATATCAATCATTTGCAACTAATGCCAAGTAATCATCCAAACAATCCTTAGTGAAAAATACCAGTGACTATGTATCAACCAACCAATTCACCACTGTCATAAACATCAATCGACCTAACAATCTATGGAAACCATGCATACCCACTCATCAATTCGAATTGGGGCAACGACCCTCTCCATTAAACAATATTGGGTTATTAAACATAAGGAGAGAGACTGTGTAATTTGATTTGTGCCAATAACAATGCAGGATTCATCATTATTATCACAGAAGCAGTAACTAAATACCAAACCAATACGACTGTCATATGACCAATTGGGTGAGTCTGTATTCAAAGTAATCGACCATACATTCAATCCACAATAAACAATAGCAAACTTGACAGGCCCGACAATATTCTTTATAAAACTACAGATTGGGGGGTAAAGGTTAGTTCTGTAGCGGACATAGGGAGAGCAGAGCCAATTCCTTGTAGTGGTGAAAAATTTGAGGCCAATGGTGTACACATAGAGATAGCCATGATTCATTCGTGGATAGGTAACAACCCATGGCAAAGGGCCATAACAAAAAGGTGAGGCTCCCATTTGGCCTGGAAATATTATTTAATGCACGAAGGTATAACCCTCATGTTCTTCATTCAAATTACCATAGTGTTGAGGTGAAGAGAGGGTTGAGTAAGAATATAACACCCACTTCATGACCCTTAGTGGTGGAATCCACCAATGCCCAAGTGAACGAAACACAGTGACGTAGGAAACCTCCAACCACTAAACCCATAAAAACTAGAGACTTGGCATAGTTGCGAACGTGTGAGGGAAGCCGATCGAAACAAGACCAACAATACCCTCCAACTAAAATGACAATGATAATAGAGAGCTAGCACCCAGGGTGACCAATAACTTCTATGAATTCAATATTATCTCAGGAAGAACCATTCATTTCAAGAACGCAATTTTACACAGTTGCAATACTTAGGAAAACACAAACCAATACACCTGATCCAGTAATCATTTCATAATCAGAGTAGAGTCATGAATGGCCAAAAATAACATACCTATAATCGTATTCCTTTAAAACATGAGTTGGTCGAGCGGTTCCTGTCTGCTAAGAAATCAGAGCATAACCACAGTAGCAAGATCGAACAATAGCTCAACTAGGGTGGCAACTAATGGGAGGAGTAAAGGTGACATGCAGTAAATGCACGTTTCCTCCACCCACAATGAATTAATTCATCAGTACATGCCAATGAGTTCTTCATTAACACCATCAATCAACCCATGTATCAAAACCATCATCCATTAAAACCAACAACGTGGCCATATCACCTTTATAACTTATGCCATAACATAATTCCACCAAGTTCCATATAATTCAACAATTCACATAACCATTAGCACTATTACCTTGCCAAATGCGCCACCAACATTTCATACCATATGCGTATTAACCATATAACTCAATCACAATTGTATAACCATTTACTTTGCTAGCTAGGATTTAACAATAATCGTTAAGTCTTGCATGCATGTAATATATAGGATAGCTTAAAATTATTCCCCTTTGAAATTGTTTCATATTTCCTTCTAATTGTTCACATGTAGTATAGTAAAATTGTAGAATTAGATACCTTTTCCTTGATATTGATCCGGTATTTTTTCCCTTTTCAAAACTGCCCTTGATGTAATTTTACTAACATGTTTGTTGTGTAGGTGTGATAAGAACATATAGCAATGATATTAATGAATAACATAGGCTGTAATAACATAAGGAATCAACACTTCATAAGCTCAAATCATAACCAATAACAACAAGATCTCACCAACCATGTAAGTCGTGTCGCACATCATCACAACATAAAAAATGAACAGATCTCATAATCAATAGTTTAAGGGGGTCCCACCTACTAGTTATATTTAGTTTTTATAATAATAGGATTTAGCAACACTTTGCGGGAAAAACTTCGTTGACAATTTTAATCGTCAATAGAAATCAAATAAGAGAAAGATCATGCAGATAAAATTAAATAAGGGGTGACAACAATGTACAACCACCTTCTGGATAGCGTGCAAGCAGAGAGTCCAAGTATAGAGAAAAAACTCAATCAGATTTCCAAAACCATCGACCACTATAGGCAACATATTGAGGAACTGAAGGAAAAGATGACTCCGACAACTCCACTGGAGGTTAGGGAGCAAAGGAAAGCAAAAGCTTCACTCCAACTAGCAGAGTTGGAGAAACAAGTTAACACAACAACATAATTGTTTGAATGAACAACGCAACTTTGGATAGTGCTGGAGGAAGATGAGTAGGTCCAGTGGTGGGACCAGGAGGAAGAAAGGATAAATGCAGAAATTCAAGACCTCAAGCAGAGCCAGAAGACAATGAGAATCATTGAGCATTTAAAAGGAACACAAGAGATGAAGAGATTACATGAAAAACTAAAGATGACGCAAGAGAACAAACATGAGAGATAGGAGCAGATGGAACCCCTCCAAGAGAAAGCAATAGAAATGATCACACAACTAGAGGAAGAGAATAGGAATATGGTGTAGACACAGGTGGAATGCACAACCATGGTTAAGGAAGAATTCATAGCGTAGAACTTAGAAGTGCTTACAAAAAAGGCCTTGTAGGTAAAAACATGAGGAAGGGGATTGGAAGACAAGCTCCACAGTCTAGCAGAGGTTGTCAAAGGGGTGCATAATGTCCAAGTTGCTCGTGATGAGCCACATATTAGTGTTGGGGGCCTATTGGGCACAGACCCATTTTGGAATAAAGACTAATTTTGGAGAATAAAGCACAAAGAAGGAAAAGACAGCTAGAAGGAAAGGCATCACGTGCAAGGTAAACACGCATGCAGAGGAGGAAAGCATGCGAGACACACATGCACAAAGTGTTGAAATATTGTAACTGCAAAGAGTATTCTATTTATTTATTGAGTCATTATTAACTATATCAATCCACTTTTGTGGATTGATCATGTCGGGCATTGTAATTGACCAAATCCCCTTTTGTGGATTGGTCAAACCCTAATTGTATTATGGAAATTAATAAGTCATCCCCTAGGCTTAATTAAAGTGGTTCTAACCACTAAGAAGACAAGTCAGCCCTACCCAGTGAGGAGACACCTTTCCATCACCTACCAGTTTGTATAAATAAAGGAAGTCATCGCCTCATTTGATCACTCACTCATTAGCTCACTCACTGCGCAAGTTTGGTAGCTACAGTTGGGAGAACAAGGAATATAAAGGATCATTTCTCAGTGGAATATATTATCTAGTGTTTGGTTTATTGTCTTGGCATTGTATTGGCTATCTATATTAAGGAATTTTTTGTTGGGTTTTCTCCCCCATGAGGGTTTCCCAAGATAGATGTTGTGTATCTTGTGATTGTGTTTCTCTTAGTGATGCTATTTATGCTATGGTTATCTAGTAAATTGAAAATAAATCTAATAATATCTTAAACCTTAACATGGTATCAGAGCTAAGATGAAGAGAGAATGTTTCACTGGATAAAGAAAAATGTCACTGTTGTCGTACAAGAAAATTAGGGATTTTTATTGAAGAGGAATTTCAGCCTAAAATTCATCTAGAAAAGTGCACCCTAGCCTAGGGAACTATTTGGCACCTTCAACACACTTTTTCAGTGGATAGAACTCCCAGAAAGTGAAACCCTANAAGGAAAAGACAGCTAGAAGGAAAGGCATCACGTGCAAGGTAAACACGCATGCAGAGGAGGAAAGCATGCGAGACACACATGCACAAAGTGTTGAAATATTGTAACTGCAAAGAGTATTCTATTTATTTATTGAGTCATTATTAACTATATCAATCCACTTTTGTGGATTGATCATGTCGGGCATTGTAATTGACCAAATCCCCTTTTGTGGATTGGTCAAACCCTAATTGTATTATGGAAATTAATAAGTCATCCCCTAGGCTTAATTAAAGTGGTTCTAACCACTAAGAAGACAAGTCAGCCCTACCCAGTGAGGAGACACCTTTCCATCACCTACCAGTTTGTATAAATAAAGGAAGTCATCGCCTCATTTGATCACTCACTCATTAGCTCACTCACTGCGCAAGTTTGGTAGCTACAGTTGGGAGAACAAGGAATATAAAGGATCATTTCTCAGTGGAATATATTATCTAGTGTTTGGTTTATTGTCTTGGCATTGTATTGGCTATCTATATTAAGGAATTTTTTGTTGGGTTTTCTCCCCCATGAGGGTTTCCCAAGATAGATGTTGTGTATCTTGTGATTGTGTTTCTCTTAGTGATGCTATTTATGCTATGGTTATCTAGTAAATTGAAAATAAATCTAATAATATCTTAAACCTTAACATGGTATCAGAGCTAAGATGAAGAGAGAATGTTTCACTGGATAAAGAAAAATGTCACTGTTGTCGTACAAGAAAATTAGGGATTTTTATTGAAGAGGAATTTCAGCCTAAAATTCATCTAGAAAAGTGCACCCTAGCCTAGGGAACTATTTGGCACCTTCAACACACTTTTTCAGTGGATAGAACTCCCAGAAAGTGAAACCCTATATTTCACTGGTACTAGAAAACCAGAAAACCAGAAGTACCAGAAAACCAGGAAACCAAAACCAGTACCAAAAGTACCAGTCCAAAATTCCACTGGTCAAGTTTGAAGGGGTAAAATTTGGATTTTCAGAAATCCGATTGCACCATCTTACTCGCCTCAACTCAACGCATCTAGCTCCTGGATCAAAATTTCAAAATTTTAAGTTTGAAAAATTAGGGTTTCCTCATAAAACCCTAAGTTGTAGTTGTAGTTGCAGTGTCAGAATCAGTTGCAGATGTAATACCAGTTGAAGTATTAGTTGTAGTACTAGTTGCAGTCACCCTTGAATTTTTAAAAGGGTTGGTAATTATTATCGCTGCTACCAGATGGTGCCACTATCTGCAAATGCTATCAGAGGTATGTACTCACATATGTTTAAACTGTTAAGCTTTAAAGGGTATTTGTAGGAGAAGGGATCTCTTTCCATAGATCTACGAGGATCTCAAGATCCAACACATTCAACAGAATAATGCAACCTAGGTTTGATTATTTTGATATGCATCTATTTGTTATGACATTATTTTGATCTAGGTTGCATATTGAATCTATGACCATCATACTAACCTTTGGCCAAAATTAAAGTCAAAGTATTAGATGGATTAAAGTTGAGATCATAAAGTTTATTCTCTAACCCAAATTTCTGTCAACATAGAATATTGTCTTAGTACAAAACATAGGTTGAAGAAATCCCTTGTCATATTGAGTGAAGGAGACTTGGAAGAAAAGAAACACACTCATTGTTGAGGACACGACTCCAAGTTCCAGGTTTGATTAATTAAGTTGATAAGATTCAAAGTTGCACATGACAAAGTTGATAACTACCCCATTACAACTAAACACTATAGTTGAGGTAGCTGTCTCTGACAAGTATTATACTTGGTAGCATGTGAGCATATCAGATAAATGATTAATGTAATCATTTACCATATACAACTAACATCTCCTCTAAGAGAAACTTCTTGTATTGATTCCAAATTACCTTGGATGAATGCTTGATCAAAACACTAGAAGAGTGTTGATCTCATTTCATATTGTATTTCTTACTTTTGATCCTTGTTTAAGATAGGTCAAAAGTGAAATCTATAAAGGAGCTACTGTGAAAATTGTTCGTGCTATTGTTTTATTTACTATTATCAAAAGAGTATTATTATTGCTTGTTGTTTTGTTGACCTTGTTTTAGGTCACAGGTGATAACCTTCAGGAAGTATTGGCATAGGGGCAGACCTAGGGTACAAATCTTCAACAATGCACCAACCAAACCCTAACTACTGACCCTTTCAACAACACCTGCAAAGAAAATGAAGTCTCACCCGAGGTAGAGGTAGGGGGGTTGCAGGACTCAGGTGTCTACAACATAGCTGGGAAACAGATCTGTGATCACAACACTTAATAGATAACTTAGCCAACAATATGCATTAGTTTATGATTCTTATTCACATCATAGATTAACCCCCAAGTACATAACAATGTGGTAATAACCAGATCAAACACTTCCCCTCATTTAGCACATAGCATTAACTTAGATTTAACATTCATTTACCATCAATAGAGCACTAAGCCTCCATAAATATATCTAACATACATCAATATCATTGCACTAGGCATATAAATACGTAAACAACATGAACAACATTGCACAAAGCACATCAACATAGGATATATGTGGTTCACCCCACTGTGGGGCTACATCCACCAACTTATTTTTCTTCTTTATTAGTCTTCAATATTCTTACATTCCTCTGCTCTTGTGCAAAAAGCCACAAAGCCAACTCCACAAAGGATACAAGATCTACGCGCACCTCGCCAGATCCTCCTTCCCCAAATTAGGTTAGGGCACAAATCCTTACACAGTCTGTGCACGAAGCCTCTTACAATCACTTGCACTTAGCTCTGCAAGTCTTAACATACTCTAGTTATGCACTAAGACAATGACCTATACTACTTACATCGCCTATCTACTTATTTATACTTTACAAAAAATGCCTAAGCATGGTTAAACCCATGGAACGACATCTCATACCCATTAAATAAACCCTAAAATAAAAAAAAATCCCACA
The DNA here is from genome assembly GCA_010110895.2 of Picea sitchensis. NCBI lineage: Eukaryota > Viridiplantae > Streptophyta > Pinopsida > Pinales > Pinaceae > Picea > Picea sitchensis. The sequence goes on along the minus strand of SNQJ01S0089818.1, from coordinate 31,477 downwards.
AAATGAGCGATATCCCATGATCGTCGCTTCGCCTAGGTGATCTGTCTTCAACTATCCTGTCGAGGTCCCACAAATGGTTAAACACGACCAATGTTTCCTCAAAACTTGGTCGAGGGCCAACAGGCCCCCAAAAATCACCTATGACTCGTCTCGAGTCACTCCGATCTGGGTAACATTGCTTCAAAGGCCTCAAGCTTAGCTCGACTGCCTTGACTTGCTTCTTCACTAGAGCCCCCTTCTCACTGAACTCATGAATTACATGCTCGGTGATAGGCCCTACCAGACACTGTTCCACTGTCGTGACCACCTATTCCAGCTGTGAGCCTTGTCCTTCATTCTTTTCAAAAATCATGTAGGCTTCGTCCTGCACTAGCTGGAGTTTTTGGGTTACTTCCATAACCTTTCTTTGGATAGAAGTAACCTACTATTGGACTACGCGCTACTCCTATGACCTGTTCATCTTCTCAACTACAATAAGCAGCTTCATCTATGCTTGCATAGTGGACACATGCTGCTTCACCTCCTGGAGTTGTGCTTCCAAGGAGGATCTTCTACAAGGCGCTCATAGGTCTATGCATGTCGATCACTTAATTTTTTACACTCTGAGGTGATTGCCCTGATTATTTCTTACTGCGCTCCTAGCAACTTCTTCCCTATGATCATGCACTTCTTGTGAAGTGCTTGGATTTCTAGCTCCATTATTCTTTCTTGAATTTGTTGAATGGCTTCGACAAGCTTCCCCAATTGCATCTCAGCTAAATCTGGTTCCTTTTTTGTCAATCTCGGCACAGAGCAAAGTGCTCTAGTCACTGCCTCTTTGATCACAATCTTCTCTACGAGTAGTTGGTATTTTTCTTCCTATATCTTCACATTGTTCTGCTCAAACTTCAGCTGAATTTCACTTTTCTCCTTCTGAACAACTTAAAGTTTCTCTAGGACCTCCTCCTTTTCTTTCTTTAAGGCCTCTGTGGCCTACTCATTTTCTTCTTGGACTCGACGAATTTGAGCCTCTGTTTCATCTACTAATATAAATAATTTGTTGGGATCATCCCCCAATTCTACACTTTCTGATGAATTAGGCGCAATAGATACTACATGGATCGAATGGTGTTTGCACAAGGGCAAACCTAGTGTTATAACCCTAAATTGCACCACACATGCTTACCTGGCATCAAGCTAACTCATATCCCTTCTTTTCCAAAACTATGTTGAACAACTCATTGAAAATCCTCTTGTGTAAAGGCCCACACACCCTAACCCATTACTGCATGCGTGTACACGCTGGCTGACTCACAACAACCTGCGTGTACCTACAAAATCATGAAAAAAGGAAAGTTGCCGACGGAACAAAAAGCTATGGGTGAGTTAACTGAAACTCCTGGCCATGCATGGCCGAGGGTTCATCCAAAAACCTATCTTCTTATAGCCTATAAAAGAAGGGGTAGGGGTACCATTTGGAAGAGGAAAAAATATAGCAAAGAAACTCTGCCCATTTACATATTCCATTGTCCCAACCCTTTAGCCTTTCCTCATGCCAAAGGAGATTTAAAGCAAAGCAGTTGAAGGATAGAAGAAGAGGAGCCCAGGATCAGGTTCAAGGAGCGGTGGTTAGTCTCAACTTTTGTAATTTGACTCACTTTAAGTAATAAAGAGAATGATTTTCCCATCCCAATTCATGAAGTTTCTATGGTTTTATTAGTTTATGTTTGATTTCTAACCCGTGAATATAGAAGTAGCATGCATGCATAGTTGTTGTTTGTCTTGAGTGCAAGTCATCTTTGGAAGGAGCATTGCCAACAAGTAATCAAGCACAATGGAGGATCGACATCAAACCTCGGTAATAAGGTAGGTGGTCCTTTCCATGCATTTATTGAGGAAAGGGGATTTAAATCTAGGGATGTAGGTAGAAGGTAGTTTCTATTCGGTCAAATCTGCATGCAAAGTCTGAACTCTATTTGCTAGTTCGTAGGGTGTTTTTCCCAACAACAGAATTGGCGACCATACTGGGGAGAATACTCTTTAGGGTTCCTAGAATTTTTATTTAAGTTTTTGGGTAGTTTAAAGACTAGTTTTTGTTTCCTTGCCTGTCTTTTTCTTTCATTTCTGTAAGGTCTGAGGTAGCAGGGTGTCTGGTTTTCCATACTAGCTTTCCCTGACTTTTGCTTGACTGTGTTTTTCGGGACACACAGAGGTACATGCGGCCTGCATAAGGCCTGAACGCGTGTACCCATGCCCTATCCTCTTACAGCCTGTGTGTGAATGCTTGCTGTAGAGATAGCAGTAGCATGTAGGAGTTCAGAGAACCTTAGAGGCAATCCTCCTTTTCCCTGTCAGAATCACACATTCTTAGGGGGTTTTCTGGAATTTGGTCTGAGTCTTGTTTGCTAACAGTCCTATCTCAGATTTTTTTTTGCCTTATTATTTTTCCTTGCATTATTTGTTTTGCTATTAGAAAGAGTATACAAGCCTTCAAGGGATCCTGGTTATCAATACCATAGGTCTCTTCCTAGTCTGGTCTGTCTATTTTCATATTTTTTCCTTAAAGTTTAGATATACACACGGCCTGTACAAGGTCAGCCCGCATGTACATGCCCTCTGTCTCTGTTCAGCATGCATTTGCACGCATGTTGTTTGAGTGACAGTTGCGTGCTTGTACAGGCTAATTTTTGTTTAGGGTGGGGCAGTCATCCCCTCCTTTGATAAGAAGTATTCCTATCAGGTGTTTGAATCTATGTTTGAACAGTCAGTAGCTTCGGATTCATATTACCCTTAGCCTTCTTTTTCTCAGTATAGTTGTCAGAT
>SNQJ01S0089816.1:0-23244 GCA_010110895.2 Picea sitchensis | reverse complement strand
GGGGGTGGGGGGGCGGGGAAAGGGGGATGGTGGGAAGAAACAAAAAGGGGCCAAAAAGTCTATAAATAGAAGCTGGCAGCTCATTATCACCATTGCTGATTTGGAAATTGACTTTGGTGAGAAAAAACCCCTTTGGTAAAAGTGGTAATTCCGGAAACTACAGTGGATGAAACGACCATCCGTCTGGACCAAGTAAGTATAAACTACCTCCTTTTGCCTTTTAATTCTTTATATATGCATTTAATTTGTTTTTTGTGGGGGGCGTCGACCTTTAAAAGGTCGGCCCTAAGTCCACGCGGGCTGTCTTATGACAGCCCGTGTGTACACTCACTCTATCTGATGTCAGAGCGCGTGTAAACGCGACTATCATCACAATAGCCTGCGTAGACCCTCCAATGAGTGCAAAAAAAAAAAAAAAAGGTTTAAAAGCAAGGCCTAACCCTCTAAAAATTTTCCCATGTGCAAGATGTATGAGCAATGGAGAGAACGAGAGCACAAAGATATTAGCGCACTAGTTGGGGATGACCCTAACGCTGTGGCGGCATTAATGCAATGTGGCTTGCTCAAGATTTTTCTGTGTCCTTTCATGAGAGCACAACCTAGGCTATTGAATGCCTTGGTTGAATATTGGCACCCTGACGCATAAGCTTTTATGTTAGAAGGGCATTCGCTGGTGCCCACTACAGAGGATATATACTTTTTGACTGGCCTCTCCAGGAGAGGGGAACCAGTCGATTTCCAGACATTTCCTTCTAGGCCTCACAATATATCGGAATTGATAGGAATCTATTGTGAGGCGGGTACAAACCGATCGAGTTCGCAGTTGCCAATAAGCAGAATCGCCGATTTATCAATGCAGGTGATTGTGTTTCTTATTGAGCGGATGACTGGTTCTGTGGCTCTACATCAGGTGTCCCGTGCACAGATGAACTGTGCAATCTAGTTCTTAAATGCACAGATATTTGACTGGAGCACCACACTATTAGATTGTATGAAGAGGCAGCTGATAGATTGTCGGTTGCGGACGTAGAGGAACCTCAGGTTTGGGATGATTTTATGCTCTTTCTTATTTGAAAGAGTTCCTAGTTTCAGTCCTCGAGTGGTGGTATGAGGACATCCGGCCTCTCTTCCTGCGGTTTGCAGATGGGCAGTGTTGCTACCACGACAGGGTGGTGGAAGGACCAATGAGTCCTTTGATGATGACTTCTTTGCTTGGTTGTCATGGAAGATCCCAACCACAGAGGATTATCCTTATGTTGGGATTGATTTCTCGAGAGATCCCTAGATCCCTGTACCTCCAGGTCAGGAGCAAGGCGAGATGGGTAAGTTTGCATCATCATTTTTTTTTGTGAAACATATATAATTTTTATGTTGTTTTTTATATATATCATTTTTTTTATACTAGAGTATTTGACAAATATGTGTCTATTGTGTGCATATGTGGGACCCGCACGACCTGTGGATTATGCGAGGAATAGGCTTCATCTTAGGCAAGGGGCCGCACCTGCTGCCGCAAGGGGACCAGCAACAACAGGTGAGCTTCCAGCCAGTGAGGCTAAGACGGTTTTGAGATGGGTTGAGCAAAATTTTACCTCACTCACTCGCACCATCCCCATGGCAGAGATTGAGGATCTGCCACCATCTATGCAGCCTCATGTAGTGGGGGAACCACGGACGTGGGGTCATCTATTTTGGCATTTGGAAAACGTTGTTGATTATTACAACAGGGCCCACAAGCCCTCACCTTAGTTAGTATAGACTTTTCATGTGTCGATAGCTCTACTTGTATATATGTTTTGAGGGCATAAGCCCCATGACTCGTTACTAGTCATATTTTTTGAGGCACTTGCATCCACCTATGTACTCTGATGATTATGATATATTATATGGATTTTTATGTCTTTTTGTGTATTATGGATCATATTTTCCTTTAAAAATGTATTTACATGTTTATGTGTATGTCTTTTTATATGTGTGCGAGATGCCATTCTAAAATTTGTTTAGCTAGAGTATCTGTGACTTGGTTTAATCTCCTAGGAACATGAAAATATGTAATATAATCAAAGCTTTGTTCTAAGAGACGTACCGTAAGGAATCATTGGTGTAAAGTCGGATCAAGAACACGGTACACTCTATTTAACTAAGACACAACTAGTTGAGCGTATAAATAGACCCGGAGATGAGAGATATCAAATGACAGGGCGTCACGAAGCAACTCAATAGTTGCACTGTACTCGGCGACATTGTTTGTGGTGTCACCTAAACATATACCTCCTGAAGATAATAACTGGCCATGAGGTGTAAAAATTACCCAAGATGCGAAGGAAAGTCTCTGTGTGTGCTGGCTAGCACCATCTGCATACCCAATGAATACATATGATTCACTTGACATCTGCCACAGTGACAAAAGATAACATCAAAATTGACATGTCCATAATACTAAAAGAAACTAGAAAGTAATAGTACAAAGGCTATACATATGTTCCAAAGAGTTACCCAAGGTGACCTACCTATGAGTAATACTTCTTTAGGTAGAGCCCATTTCTAGGCTCCGGAAAGCATTTCCCTCAAAGTCCACCAGACGATAACTGCCCTTTTTTAGAACCTCTTTTATGATGAAAGGTTCGAACCACATGGGTTTGAATTTGCTTGGCCCTAGGGGGTCCTTATCTTGGTCATAGACTAGGACAAGGTCGCCTTCAGAGAAAATCCGAGGACGAACGGACCGATCATACTGAAACTTGACTTTTTGTTTGTGAGCCTCGTTGGCTAGGGCCACATCATGAAACTGCTCATTGAGCCGCTCAGGGTATAATAAACGTTCTTCAAGTGGAGAAGTGTCTGGCAGTAATTGCACTGCCAATTTTAGGGACGGGATCTAACATTCTATAGGCAAGATTCCTTCCATCTCGTAAATGAGTTGAAAAGGTGAGAAACCGGTTGCAGTATTAACAGATGTTCGGTAAGCCCATAATGCCAAGTATAACATCAAATGCCAATTTGACTTGGCTGAGTTGATCGTTCATTGTAGGATGGTCTTAAGAGATTTATTTATAGCTTCCACCTGACCATTTGCTTGGGGTAGTAGGGTGACGAATGTTCTTACCGCAATCCGAGCTTTGATGTTAATTTAGTCATCATTTGGTTTTGAAAGTGACTCCCATGGTCAGTGACAATCTCTCTCGGGACGCCAAACCTTGCAATTATCTGGTTGAACAAAAAGAGAGCTGCAATCTCTCCATCATCTTTAAATGTTGGCATAGCTTCGACCCACTTCGTAAAGTAGTCTATGGATACAATGATATAATGGTGCCCCCTTGCTGAAGGAGCGTTGCATGTAGTGTAATCAATTCCCCACTTGGTGAAGGGACCAACTGTGATGATAGGAAACATGGGAGCGGGATGTGCTCTCATCTTCTGAGAGAAGATCTGACATGGGTGGCACCTTTTGACCGATTCGATACAATCTTTGATTAGTGTCGGCCAGAAGTAACCGGCTTGCAAAATCTTTTGGGTTGTTACCAACCTAGACAAATGAATGCCACATGCTCTAGTATGGAAATTGTTAAGCACGATATCCACTTCTTCATGAGTGAGGCATCGGAAAATAACGCAATCTACCCCTTGATGATAGAGAGCGTCCTTGAGGATGAGATAATTCTTGGCCTGATGACATATACAACGATGCTCATCATGAGAAGCAGAGGTGGGGCACTTCAAAGTCTAGAGATAGACTAGAATATCTCCGTACCAGGGGTCCGAAGATGCTATCAAAAACATATCTTCTTGAATAGGTGATTCTTCGGGCACAACATCACCTGACTCGATCGGAAGTTCCGAAATAAGTTTTGCGAAGACCAGTGACTTTTTGGATTTTTCCAAAACAAAATCTAAGTCAAATTCTTGGAGGACGACTATCCATCTACTGATCTTTCCACCTATTACCCGTCATGTCAATACGTATTGAAATGGATTCACAACGACAATGACGATGGTCTTGTGAAACAGAACATAATGACAGAATCGTTGAACAACATGGATTGCTGCCAATGCAAGTTTTTCAATATGAGAATAATTGAGTTCTGGTCCGATGAGGCCTTGTCTCAGGTAATATATCACATATTCTAAGAGAAAATCATCTTCCTGAACTAATACCATGTCGATGGTTGACTCTTCTGTAGCCAATTATAATAAGAAATCTTTGTTATAGTTGGGTGGTCGAAGCAGAGGGGTAGTTGTGAGGGCATGTTTCAATGCTTCGAAGGAGCATTGAGTGACATCATCCCAATGAAAAGGAACGTCTTTCTTCAGTAAGTGCATAAATCCCTTCGTGATCTCAGCATAGTTGGCGATGAAATGCCTCAAAAAGTTTGCCTTGCCTTGTAGACTCTGAAGTTGAAGGATTGTGCATGGGGGAGGCAACTGAACTATTTCCTCAACCTTTAGAGGATCGACCATGATCCCTGTTGTTGAAACTATGAAACCTAACAAATGTCTTGATGTTATGCAAAAGCTTCATTTGTTTGGATTCAAGTGAATCCAGAAGTAGCGACATCGCTCAAAGATAAGTCGAAGGTGTGAGGGATGATCCGTTCTCTTTGAGATCGAGATGCTAAATCATCTAAATAGGCCTCGACTATATGCTTGAGATCATGGAAAGAAAAAGACATGGCCCACTGGAAGGTTTCTCCAACATTTTTTAGACCAAAAGGCATCTTACGATAGGCAAATGTACCCCATGGACAAATGAATGCAGTTTTGTGTTGGTCTTCGCGCTTGATTTGTATCTAATTATATCCCAAAAAACCATCCATGAAAGAAAAGGCCTCGCAACCTGTGCATTCATCAATTATCTGGTCAGTGAATGGTGTGGGAAATTTATCTTTTGGACAGGCCTTGTTCAAATCACGAAAGTCTATACATACGCGAATCATGCCCTGTTTCTTGTTGATCAACACAAGATTTGACACCCATTGGGTCAAATGGATAGGGTAGATAAAACCGGCTTTGAGTAGTTTCTCGACTTCAAACTTAATGGATGTTGCTTTCCTGGGATTAACTGGATGAAGCTTCTGCCGAACTGCCTTGGCATCCAGATAAGTTGTGATTTCATGTTCGACTATTTTTGGATCAATGCCTGGCATTTCCTCATAAGACCAAGAAAAAATGTCACAAAATTATTTAAATAAGTCTGTGTAGATTTGAATCTCTTCAGGGGAACAATCAGCTCCGATGAAAACATTCTCCACAATGCCAGGGGTTCTGGAGATATTAATCAGTATAGTTTCAGTGATAGTTTCCATATTACCTGCGACATAAACTTCATGTGTAGCCAAGGGATTGATAGGACAAGCCCTATCTCCCGTCATAGTCAAGGTGAATTCCCCTGCTTCGATTCTGCTTAACTTTAGGAGGAAGTACGATCTATGATGGATATCATCCCAGGGTTTGTCTGGACTAGTCATTGCTTGAATGATTGCTTCATTTGAGGGAAAGACTAAGTCTAACGAATCGGTACCAACAAGGGAATCTTGAGCCCAAATAGGCTCTGGGATCGGATCTAACTCTTGTGCAAGAGTCAGATCTATGTTGTTTGAAGCTTGTTGGACTAAAAATTACACTGCCTCTACTGTGGACAAGGGCATGGACATACCATTGTTCCCTATCCCTTCCATCGTGGTTGATGGGGAAGGAAGAATCCACAGATCATTGAAGTAAGTCATGCAAAATGATGAAACTTGGAAAATCTCAACCTTATGGTAGTCTGATATGAACTTGACATTGCCTTGAGGGGGCAGGTAATCGAAGGAACCCATCAAAGATGGGTACAAACCAACCCCTATGTTGACGATGCCCGGTTGGGGATTATCAATCATCGGGACCGCGGATGCCCCCAATGAAGGGTCAAATCTGGAGAAGGACAATTTATCAATGGTCACAATCCAGCCCTCATGTGGAAACAACAAGACCCAGAAAAATGTAGCAACCAATGCTTGCATGGCATAAGTCCAACTCCTACCTAACAAGAGATTGTATTCGAGGGATGTGTTGACTACGTCTACCTCAACGCACACAGTCTTCCCTCCTAACTACATGGGGAAAGAGGGGATGATGCCATGTGGTCAGAATGAACGACTATCGAAAGTGGTAAGAAGAGTAGATGACAGAGACAAAACAGGTTGGCCAATGGCCTTCCAACACGCCAATGACATGATGCATGTCGAGGCGCCCTCATCGACCACTGTGTGGAAAATGTTCTACGTAAAATATTTCGTGGGGTAAGCCACTACTATTTGAAGTGCTACATGGTAAGGGAGACGAGGTTTTAAGTCAATTGTATCTAGCATGATTGTACCCGAATCACAAGTCTCGGTCGATCCTAAAGCTGCTAACAAAGCTTTCCTCTGGGAAGGGCAGCTCTAGAGGACCTCCAAAGTGGACATCACACAAGGAGTTTGAGATAAATCCTCCACCACAGAATAGTTCTGGGTGGCTCTTACATTTGGGTTGTGAGAATCTTTCTTGAATGTGCCTTTTGGGATGCGTGTCATTGTTTCACCCAAATTCTTCTAGATCTAGAGAGGAAGAGATGGGCTTTTAGCTTCTTTTCCTTTCTCAGAGGTGCTAGGCTTACTATAGTCATGCGCTCTAGTCAATATAAAAGCATCACCTTTCATCATATACACATTCACGGATGCAGGGTTGTTCGAAGATAGAGAGGGTCCTTGACTGCCCCCTTCCATGCTTGTAGAGGCTTGGGTTAGGTTTTTCCCATGTTGGGATGGATTCGTTAACACAACAGGTTGTTGCTTGTCACAAACTTTTGGGCCTCTACAAGCTGAGGACATTGGTGGGTCGGGTGATCTTCCGTGCACAGGTTACATGGACACCTCACCTTCTGTTTCTCAGTGTTGCCCCTACCGGCATTATTAGTGGGTTTCTTATCCCCCTTACCCTTCTTTCATTGTTTTTTCTTTCCATCAGGCTGCAGGGTGGCCTTTGGATTTGTCGATTGCACTGTGTGTACATCTGATGTTTGGGTAGGGGGAGCAGCCAAAATAGTAGTTTGGCTGGCCGTTGTATGTTGTATATAAAATTGTTGCATTTGTTTTGTCAGTTATTCAGCAGGCTTGGTTTGTGCTGAACCTACAATACCATCGGCATGTGGTCTAGATCTTTGTCTTGTTTGATCAAGTATGGATCGTGGTGCATCGGGAAAAACTTCGTACAATAAACTAGACTGAGAATAAATTAGCTCAAGGTTTTGAGCTCTCATGGTGGCATCTTCTTCAGAAAACACTCCCGACGTTGCGATGTCTTTGGATAGCTGTGGGACCAAAGACTTAAGGAACCACTCTAGCAAGAATGCTGGTGGGACTGGTACCTTAATTAAACTCTTCCGACGTCTCCATTCTCAGATGTGGTCAGAGATATGGTCCTCTTTTGTCTGTTCAAAATTGGCCAGCAATTTTGTGCCGACGTCGTATCTCATAGGTAATTGGAAATGATTTAGGAATGTCATTGCCAATTCACCGAAGGAAGAATATCTCGAGCGGTCGAGCTCGATGTACCATTTCGCGGCACTCCCGATGAGAGTGCATTGAAACAATTGCAATTGTACGGAGTCGTCTTTCAACGAATTAGACAAGCACCAAATATGGAAGGTGGTCACATGATCCCCTGGATCTTCGTTAGGCTTGGCCTCGAACTTTGGTATGTCCGAAGGCAATTTTTTCGGCATAGGAGGCCAACGTGGATCATGACATATGGGTTCATTCAACAATCTTGTCAAGTCTGACAAATGTAAAGTTGCCAAGAAAGGTAGTTTTGGTTGTTGTTGATGATAACCATGGAAAAAGGGGCTTGGAGTTTGACTGGCACCAGGATGCGAGGAAAATTTGGGTTGTTGGCCGGGGTTCTGGTAAAATCCATGGCCATGACCAGCATACGAATTCTTCATGTGAGGAGACATCATTGGTTGATTCCCAAAATAGGATGTAGATGGTTGGGTGTGCATTACATTCGGAGGAATTTGGGAAGGATTTCCCCATGCTGATCCCATGGGCATAGACATAGCACCTTGTCCGGGGTTCCATTGGTTGTAAAAAGAATTGCACTAGATCAACATTCCTGATGAGGGAACTAATCCTTGCCAAGAATTCCAAGGTCCTGATGCAGAATAAGTTCCTGGGTTTGCCCGCTGTGCATGAATAGTACCTTGCATAGGATTAGGTTGGCCATAACCGGGGTTGCCCCCAGTCGGGAAAGCAGCAGACGAGAAATTGTTGTTACCAAATGCACCAAACAAAGAAAATAGTGTCGACCCTACCAACATATTATGAGAAGGTGGTCCTTGACTCCCTACTCCAATTGAACTATGGTGTGTGTTTGGCCTGGTAGATTGCTGGTGGGTACCGTCTAGTGAAGGGGATGAAGGAGGTATATGACCTCCCCCATAAGGGAAATCATTAAAAGGAGCTAAATTTCCTCCCATGGGTCCTTGCAGAGGAGCGTTAGAGCTCCCTGCCCCCAGACCTAAAGTATGTAAAGTGGAGTAGGATAGTACATAACTTGTACCTAAGCTAGGCACCCTGTATGAGAACGGAGGGCCTATTGTACTCTATGTGAAAGGAGCAGTGTTCATTGCCAAAGACAGGATCAGACCACTGCTCGAGGTAGAGGCAGTCGAGACCATGGTGGCTCGGACTGGCGACGATGGGGTGGGAGGTGGAAAACCCCCTGTGACGACAACCGTGGCGGGAATATCAGGATTCCCAGAAGAAGAGAAAGGATTTACCTCCATTACCATCCACTTTAAAGGTGTCAAAAGGTCCTTTAACAGAGGTTGGTCAGGTGCCATTTTCAGTTTCTTGATCACTTCAAAAGACCCTTGTTGGTCTAGCTTTCACCTTAGCGGTGGTGGGGGTGGCTCTAATGTAACTGGTGGCAGGCCAAGAAGCCTTAGTGATCGACGGAGCTCGTGATCCTCCTCTATGTGAGAAGATCAAATACACACTAGGGATTTCTATTTTTTCAAAAACAAAACACACTAGGAAAATCCCTATAAGATAAAACAAGAAAATACTAAACTAGTTGGAAGAACAGTTACAACAACCAACACTAGAGCAACTTACCAGTGCAAGTGCAACTCGAACATGGAAGTAGCCTCCGGGTATAGTCTCCAAAGCATGGCCGATGTCTGTCCTAGGTACCATAGTATACCCCCGCAGTCACCTGTGTATGTCCCTAAAAAAGATAGGCAACTAGGTTGCCAGCACGCGAACAGTCACCAAGCGGGTACAGTCGGCAGTCAGGTAGACCACAATGAGTAGGGTATCAATCTCGAAACCTGTCAAGGGTATCAAAATCAAGTGGTCTGGAATACAATTGAGGACCTCGAACGGATTCGAGACCCACAAAGCTCTGTGGCAAATGCAATCGACGGAATCCCAAGACAATCCCTCTATATGTGTTCTCCACTACGATTGGTCCGGTTTTGGAGGGGTTATCTCCGCTACCTTTCCACACGTGACCTCGTTTTTAGCCCCTATGTTAGAGGGGGGTCCCAGACAAATTTCACGATACTGGACTCTTAACACTCCCTAGCTCAGACTCCAATGTTTGATTTAATGGCCTTGAAGAGTTTCCTCTCCAACCTAATTCAAGGCCCTAACCCTAAACTAGTTGGTTGACCCTATAAACATAAAAAGTCTAATNTGACCCTATAAACATAAAAAGTCTAATTAATTTTAGATTTAGCGTTAATTTTTATGGCTTGTCTTAAGTCAAAAGTTATGAAAGTGAAACTATTGATGTTTGAAGATGAAAGAAAAATAAACAGAAAGCTAGAAACAAAATAACTTCTTCTTTACTCAAATCTTAATCAACTTTTCAAACTAAAATTTTCTAAGATCTTTGAACAACAAACTCAAAGCAGGATTTCATTCGACTATGAGCTACTTCTCATCTAAGTAAACCATCAAGAACTTATGAAAGAAAAGACTTTTCCTGGTTACTAATGCAAACCAACATTATTTAACCAAACAAAGAAATAAAAGATTTTTTTTTATTTGAATGCTCACAAAGCAAAAAGGAAAAATATCAATAAGTAAAGACCAAGAAAACTTCTGGCCTAAGCACAGATCACAAAGATTCACATTAAAAATAACACACAAGCAAATTAAAATTGGACTCTCACACTTGTCTAAACACCCTATAAAAATAAAATTTTGAGGAAAACTTCTTAATGAAAAAGAAAGCTATTGTTGTGATCAAACCTAATTTAATAGCTGCTATGACAGAGACCCAAAAAACCTGGGAAGTATAACTCTTGACAAAGGAAAGGATGACTGCCTCACCTTAAACACAAATTTTCTCTACAGACACGCTACTGACAGTTCAAAAGCAAGTGTTTGCATGCGAGCTGTGTAAAGTCAGGGCGCGTGTACATGCGTGCAAACCTTATACAGGTCGTGTGTACTTATGAAACCCTAAAAAATGAAAGGAAAAGCAATCAAGCCCATACAGAGACTACTGGTACTGAGAACCAGAATCTCTTGAAGACTCAAACACTTACTTTGACAAAAAAAAGAAAACAATTCAAGAAACAATTCATAGAACAAACCAATCTGAGGTGAACCCTAAGCTATAGAATGAAAACAAAAAAGACTTAGAATTAGTTCTAGAAAACCCCCAAGAAGGATTATTTCTGACAGGGGAGAGGATGATTGCCTCTCTAGAAGAAATTTTCTGGAATCATACACGCGACTGACACTTCCTCAGCTAGCGTGTACACGCGGGCTGTGGGAAGGTAGGGCACGAGTACACGTGTGCAGACCTTATACATACCGCATGTACCTCTATGGGTCTCAGAAAAAAAATTGCGGTCAAGCAAAGAAACAGAGATAACTGGTATGGAAGACCAGAATCTCTGTTAGCTCAAACTTTTGCAGAAACTTTAAAAATAAGGAATGAAACCAGTTCTTAAAAATACCCAAGAAAAAATATTCCCAGAAACTCTAGAGATCCCCAGTATGGTCACTAATTCTGTTGTGGGTGGGAAATCCCTCCTACAGACTAGTAGTAAGGGTTTTTATCATGCATGCATAAATGACCTAAAGATTCTTACTTCTTACCATCATCCCATGCCTAAACCCCCATTACTCATGTGTAAATATAAGGCTCAAGAGTCTAAGTTGACGTACCTTATTTTTTGTGTTCGATGTCGATCACTTTTCGCTCTTAGTCATTCTTTGACTGCAATTCTCCTCCCAATGCTGATCTGCATTCACCAAAAGACAAACAAAGAACTCCACATACATTTGATCTATGAAGTAATGGGTTAGAGATTTAATCAATAATACAATCAATATTCAAATAATGACAATCTCATATGGAGGGACGAGAAAAGTAATTCTTTTATTAACTTCACAATGATACCTTACAATGATAGAGTCAGCTACTACTCCTCGATCCTAGTCATGGGCTCTTCTTCCACTATCTTCCAATTTCTTTGCTCTATACCTCTCTTTGCACAAGGATGGCTAAAGGCTGGGACAAAGGGAATGCTCAATCGTGTATAGTTTCTTTACTATGATTTTCCTCCTTTCAAATGGGACCCCTACCCCTTCTTTTATAGGTTAGAAGGAGCTAGGTATTTGGTTGAATGACCGTCCATGCATGGCCAAAAGGTTTAGTTAACTTACCCAAAGTTGTGTGTTCCGTCAGCAACTTTCCTTTTTTCGTGCTTTTGTAGGTACACATGGGTTGTCTTGGGTTAGCTAGTGTGTACACGTGTGCAGTACTGAAGCAGGGCGTGTGGGCCTTTATAAAAGGAGTTTTTAAGAAGATTTGTTAAGTAGTGTTTTGGAAAAGAAGGAATCTAAAATGGCCTGATGCCAGGTAAGCATGTCTGGTGAAAATTAGGGTTATAACAAATATCCTGGGTTATTATATCAGCAGTTGTTTGTATTGGTATGCTAAATTCTATATTATTGACATCATTGTGTGTGTTCTAAGCCTGTTGTGCATTTTTATGTTTATATAATGGAAGACTGTTTATACTTAATTGATTCCTTGTGACAATTACAGATCAATAACAACTGCTAAATTCTCACTACCATCTTTATTACAAGCCTATGAAAAGAGGAACAAGTTGTTTATATTGTTACAGATTGATGACAAGGAAATCAACAATGGATAATCCTATTCATACTCATCCTATCCATGCTCCATACTCATGTTCACCATGACTTCTAGAAATTTTCCAAGCTAAGTTCTATGGATGAATGTCTGTTTACTATGGGATAATTTCCACTTACACAGGAGGACCGGATGGAGTGCCATCTGGAGGACAAGGTGGAGTGCCATCTATAGGACCCGTTGAAGTGCCATACGAAGGATCATATGAGGTATTTATATACTGTAAATGATCATGATCACATGCAGGTATGATCACTCGAACTAATTACACCCATTGCAATGGTAAGTTATATGGAAAGACCATTATGGTCCAGAGTTTGAAAAAGAATTTGCAGGTTCGTTGGGGGATTTTTCCACTGCCAATCAATGGATAGTGGACAATTTGACCGAACAACTGCGACAGAAATGCCTCTTGGTAGAACAATTGCAAAATCAGATATATAATATAGAGCAGACTATCATAAGCAGGATGAACCAAGACTTTGATGCCGGACATTATTCTTTGAGCCTTATAATCAATCTCAGGAACGACATCTTTTTGGCACCATTGCTAGGGATGGAGAAACAAAATCATTTTTCCCTCGAAGAACGACAAGGTAAATTTTTAGGCTTTGATCGTGAAAAAAGATTGAATACGTGAGTAAGGATTACTTCATATTTCACTTGGTGACTCCACCGTAGAAAAAACTGGCATTTGGTCGAAAGAATACCAGGAAAAACCCATATGAAAAGAAGACTACACCAGTTTTGGACCCCAAAAAGTTGTTGAAACCAAAGGGATATCTCATACAAACTTCTACATTGGCAGGTAAGGTCCATGAACTTATAATTGGGCAAGTTAATTTTAATATTCCCGCTAAAGAACAAACTCTTAAAGAAAATTTAAGCAAGTTCATTCTGCAGAAGCATCAACAAGTAAACCCAAAGTTAAACTTGAAACTCCAGAGGTAATTGTTTTTGAAGTAAAATTTGAGATTGACAAGACTAGCCCTATTTCAATCCCCACTATCATTAATTCTAAGCCGATTCTTTCCCTTCCCGAAGTAAAAGTTTCTGTTTCCCGAAATCTTGAAGATTATTTTCTATACCCAGATTCCTCCCCTATTACTTCTCCTATCTATACATCATATAAACCTAAGGAGAAGAGCTCAAGTTTTCCTTTTCCCCCTCATCTAGATCTTTCATCTTCTCACGATCACTTTCCCAAACTTCATTCACAACATCCCGAAGTAGTCAAAATATCAACAGATTGTTCTTTTGAAGTTTTCAAAAATCTCCTTTTTAGCCCTCGAGTTCCGTCTCCTAGGCTTTCAATGGTCGGTGCTGGAGGTGTTGGTGTTGGTGGTGTCAGAGGTGCGGGGGTTGCTGGACAAGATTCTCCCCCTAGGATCTTTTCCAAGGTCACTGCTAGATATGCTCCCTTAGTCCTCCCTGATGTCATGCATGATTTACCAGAAAATTAATATGAAGAACCTCCCCAAATCCATGGGAGAAGGGGATCTAACAACAACTGAACATGTAGCCTTTTTCGATCAATTTGTTGATATCCTTGGCATTGAGAATGAGGATGTTTACACAAGGCTGTTGGTACATACTTTTGAAGGATAGGTAAGAACTTGGTTCAGAGGACTTCCAGTAGGTTCTATACGATCATATGACGATCTAGAAACTTCACTCCTAAGGAAATGGGGTGAGAAAAAGGATCATCTCTATTACTTAATTGAATTCAGAGACATGAGAAAGAAGACTTCTGAATCTGTCCTATAATTTATCCAAATATTTAATAAGATTTATCACAAAATCCCAGCTGAAGTTAAACCTTATCAACCAACTGCAAAAGTCACTTTTGCAGGGGCCTTTGATTCTGATTTCGCTCTACTTTTGAGAGAAAGGAGATCCACTACTTTAGTGGGGATGCAAGATGATTCCATAGAAATTGAGTTCAATATGATGGCATCTAGGAAGTTGAAAACCAAAGTTGAGATAGGAGCTAGACAACCCAGGCGTTTTAAAGAACATGCAGGACCCTCTCGATCTGGAAAGTCTGCAGAAGAAAATATTGATGAGATTGCCAAAATTATTAAAGATTTATCAAACAAAATTTCCAGGATGGAAATAGAGAAAACCAAGCTTGATCCATACGTTAGGAATCAATTACGGAGAAAACCTAATCCTCAGATACAACAAAGACAAATAAAAAATGAGGATCAAAAGATTCAAGCTTCGTTTAAAGATGAGAATTTTATGCAGAGAGATCAAGTGCAAGATTATGAGGAATTAGAGGAAGATCTAAACAACCTCAACGATGATGATCTTGAGCCTCACCTAACCAAGCAGGATTATGAGAAATCCTTAGACATGGAATCTATGTTTAATAATGACGAAAACATCTACAATTTGGAGGACTCTACATACAAAGGTCTCACTGACTCAATAATGGTTGAGCTTCAACATAAATATGATTTAAGGCCAAGAGAAAAGAGTTCTACAAATCCTCCACCAATTTATTTTTTTTATCACGAAACAAAGAAAATGAGGCAATAGTTAATAAACCATCGACTGAGACACAAGCTTCCCGAATAAAGCAAGTTGAAATGAAAGTAGTGCAAACTAAGAAGCCAAAAAATATAGAGGCTGAGCTTCTGACCAAGGAAATTGAAAAACCAATTGTGAGTTTCAATTTAGAAAATGAACTTAATAATATTAAAATTCCAATGCATATGGTTGAACTTGCTAGGAATCCGATCTATAAAAAACAAATCGCTAAAGAAATAAACTTTTTTGATGTCGAATGTCAAGCTGATGTTATCAATTTGCAGGATGAAAAACCTACAATCATGTTCGAACCACACATTGAAAACAATAAGGATTTTGTTTCTCCGTTCTATATCATGTTGATCGTGCACAATCATTTACTTCAAAATTGCATGTTAGACTCTGGAGCATCACATAATTTACTGCCTAATATAATCATGGAAAAATTAGGCCTTGAAATCACCAGACCTTATCAAGATTTATACTCGTTTAACTCTAGAAAGGTTAAGTGTCTGGGTATGATTAAAGATTTAGTGGTAAATATTTCTCAGGTTCCTCTGAAAAGTATCCTTATGGATGTGGTTGTTGTTGACATTCCTGCCAAGTATGGTATGCTTCTATCCAGATCTTGGGGTGCCAAGTTAGGAGGATCGGTTCAGCTAGACATGACCTATGCTACAATCCCAATTTTTGGTGGAAAATTCACTCGACTGTATAGAGAAACTAGACTGGCATATACTATAAGTGACCCTCAGAACCCTAATAAATACCTAATAAATGTTGTTTATTAGGACTTAGGAAATTGTATATTATCTATAGATGATGATTTTGAAGAATGTATAGAAGAAGAAAATAAAAAAACAGAAATTTCAAAAATATATATAAATGTTAGACAAGGGATGTGGAAAATGTTCTTTGATGGTGCTTCATCCCGCGAAGGAGCAGGAGTTGGAGTTTTATTCGTGGCACCAGGCGATGAGTATGTTATTCCTTTCTCTTATAGATTACAATGGGACGTTGATTATACCAATAATGTATGTGAGTATGAAGCTTTGGTTTTAGGATTGGAAGCTACAAGAAAGTTAAGAATCGACCATCTGATAGTTTATGGTGATGCAGAGCTCATTGTAAAACAAATAAAACAACAATATCAATCTAAGCATTCTAGATTGAAGTCCTATAGAAATTGTGCCTAGGGTCCTAGAGAGAATTTCTTGTCATCCTTTAATATTCACTCTATTCCCATAATGCAAAATCAACAAGCTGATTCTTTGGCCAAAGATGTTGCGACTTTCATACCACCTACTATTTTGAAACTGAAATATCACATCGAGATGAGACATAGACCTTCAATTCTGAAAAATGTTTAGCACTGGAAAGTGTTTGAAGACAACAAACAAATCAAACAGCTCCTGGAAATGGTTGATGAGTTTTTTGAGACTCACATATATCAAGAAAATTAGAATGATTCTGCTTGGATTATGCAGGAAGGAGAGAACCCAAAGAAGTTCCAAGATAAAATTTCAAATCACCGCATGCTCTTACTTAAGAAAAATCAAATTCCCATAGGCCTGATCCCCTTATAAAGGTTGTTTGACCAGGATGATATACCTTTAAAGTCTACTTTGTGACCTTAACCTGAAGAAATTGAAGATTGTAATGTAGGAACTAATGAGGATCCCAAAATGGTCAAAATATCAAAATACCTTCTGGCCCAAATAAAGAGTAAATATGCCGAGTTACTTAGATAGGATAAAGATGTTTTTGCATGGTCTTATGATGATCTAAAAACTTATGATACTTCTATTATTGAATACATGATTCCCTTAAAACATGGTATTAAACCTTTCAGGCATAAACTTAGACAGATAAACCCAATTCTTCTGCCAGTAATAGAGAGTTTAAAAAGCTCCTTGATGAAAAAATCATTGTTCCCCTCAGATACTCTTAATGGGTGGTCAATTTGGTCCCTGATAGAAAGAATAACGTCAAATTAAGACTTTGCATTGATTTTAGGAACTTAAATCGGTATTCCCTTAAATAAAACTACCCGCTCCCAAAGATGGACCACGTTCTAGAGAAGGTAGTAGGGGATAACATAATTTCTATGATTGATGTTTTCTCAGGATATAATAAGATCGATGTTCATGAAGATGGTAGCGAAAAGATTGCATTTACTACTCCATGGGGAACCTTTATGTATGCTAAAATTACTTTTGATTTGATGAATACGGGAGCAACTTTCCATAGAGCGATGGATATCACGTTCGTCGGTAAGAGAGACAAGTTTGTTGTTATTTATCTGGATGATCTGACAATTTTTTCCAATTTTGATGCAGAGCATTTGATACACCTCAGACAGACTTTTGAAAAATGCAGAAAATTTGGCTTGTCTCTTAACCCCCCAAAATCGCACTTTTCTATGCAAGAAGGTAAACTTTTAGGTCATATAGTTTCAAAAGATGGAATCAAGGTTGATCCTAAGTGAGTTGAGGCTATTAACCTGATTAACATTCCTAGAAATAGAAAATAAATTCAATCTTTTTTAGGTAAGATCAATTTTTTGAGGAGATTTATTCCTAACTTTGTTGAAATAATAAAATTGATTACAGATATGCTAAAGAAGGACATCGAAGTAAAATGGAATGGAGAGGCCAAAGCGTCTTTCAAGCGTGTTAAGAAAACTATAGGGGAAGAACTAGTACTAGTAGGTCCGGACTATACAAAGGAATTCTTAATCTTCTCTTTCGCTCCTGAACATATTGTTGTAGTAGTGCTCCTTCAAAAGAATGAAGAAGGATTCGAACAACCAATAGCCTTTTTTAGCAAAAGCCTTAGAAATGCAGAGCTAAGGTATGATATTCTTGAA
Organism: Picea sitchensis; assembly: GCA_010110895.2. Taxonomy (NCBI): domain Eukaryota; kingdom Viridiplantae; phylum Streptophyta; class Pinopsida; order Pinales; family Pinaceae; genus Picea; species Picea sitchensis. The sequence continues at coordinate 5,639 of SNQJ01S0089816.1, read as the reverse complement.
AAGCATGCTTATGTAATGGTGAAGGCTCTCAAGGCTCAGAACATATGTCTTGCACTCCAAAATAATTGCTTATGTGCCAACAAATGCAATTAAAGACATCTTGGTTCAACTAGACAATGATGGGAGGAGAGGTAGATGGTTGGATAAAATCCAAGAGTTTGATTTAGAAGTGAAACCAACCAAGCTGGTGAAAGACCAAGGTCTAGAAAGGATGTTAGTTGAGTCAAATTTTAGAGCGCTTGGAATAAATAACTTCAAATCACATGATTCTCTCTCGGATATAGAGAAAATTAATGATCAAGCACCTATGATTCAGGTTAAAGATCATTTTTCTTCCTCTACCTGGTATCGTGATATTGTTACATACCTCCTTACTCTTAAATTCCCAAATGACAAGACTCCTTCCAAATCCAAGACGTTAAAACTACATGCAACTAACTATTGCATTGTTGATGGCAATTTGTACTGAAAGGACCCTCTGAGTTTCTTGTTATGTTTCCTGGCAGAATCTGAAACAGAAGGTGTCATTGATGAATTTCATGAAGGAGTATGTGGGGGACATCATTCTTGGAGATAAAAAAATTACAAGATTTTAAGGGCAGGATATTATTGGCCAAAGTTATTTACTGATGTGAATGTAAGGGTCAGAGCTTGCAATTCATGCCAACTGTTCGCTGGTAAGCAAAATCTCCCTGTATTACCCTTAATGCCAGTAAAAGTTGATGATCCTTTCCAACAATGGGGCCTAGGCTTCATCGGAGAAATCCATCCACATTCAAGTGCTCAACATATATGGATTATAACCACTACCGATTACTTTACGAAATGGGTTGAAGCCATTCCAACTTGGAATGCTACAGATTTTGTAGTAATAAAATTTTTGGAAGAAAACACCCTAGCAAGATTTGGTTTTCCTAGAAAGATAGTTACTGATAATGCTTAGTGTTATCACTCTGTAATTTTCCCAAGGCTGTGGAGGCAGTCATAGAGGAAACACTAAAACCACTTCGAGTCTTGGATCTAGCCCTCCAAGACTCAAAGAGGGATCTCTCTATTTGATATAGATTTGTTTGAATAGATATTAGGCTAGCTATGTAGAACAAAGTTTGGATTTTTAAATGATTGGTTGGAACAGGAGAAAAGAGGTCCATTGGGTAATGGGGTCACACCCTGAAGTTCAATAAAAAACAAGTTCTACAGACAACATTACAAGGCAAGGTAGGGACTCTTGTTGGATTCTTTGAATTTGATTTTGGATTTGGAGGAGAAAGGTGAGAGGACCAGGAAATAACAAGGAAATCAAGAATCCTAAAATTAACCATTGAGAAGAAAAGATTGACAATTATGTCAAAGCCAGAAATAGAGTGTATGTCTCAACAAATTCTGTTCTTTGAAATTCTTTGCAAAACTCAGAGTATGAATAACTTAAGAAGTACAATGGAAACAAATCACAATGAATAAGAAAAACATCACCACCAAAAATGACACATGAATCTTGTAGCTCCTGTGATTGTATTATTGGATTGATGAAATATAGAAAGCTCTGTGAGCCCTGATACAAAGTTCAATCATGATCCCTCCCCTTCTCGGGTGCCAGAATCAACAACCCTTTTACATTAAAACAATATGAATAAATAGGAGAGATCCCCCAACAAGTTTTTGAAGTCGGATTCAACCGCCTCGGCCAAAAATAACAACAAATCCCCAGAAATCTTGAACTGTCCGCCATGAAAGACGGGCTGAATTTCTTCAAAAAAGGGGTCCACACAGACATCTATTTCTCAAGATGTGTCAAGAACCGCTGACCTTGGAACATGCAAATCGATGCTTTATTCATTGGGAAATGGAGTCACTGCAGCTACAATCTTTGAACTGGCTCAGATTTGACTGAACAATGAACTAGATACTATCAAATGCAAACTCTGTTGCAATCATACAATACTGAAAATATGCTCAAATGACTGGGTTGATTCAAAACTGCTACCTACCCTACACTACTGACAATTTCGTCGTTCTAAATTATACAAAAATGCCAGTGCATCCAGTCAAGCAACTGCTCTAATAACTCTGCTCTTTTAATGTTTTCAATCAACATTAGAAATAGAACTTGCACGGGAAACACATACTGATTTCCAACCTGATCTTTACAACACAAAACCCTGCGTCTATGGACAATTCCAGAGACTTTTGGAATCAATGGGTATTCTGAAAAGAAAAATTCCTCTATATAGACAGCTACAAGATCATGATAAACATGACCTATCTCCCGATGTTAAAATTCAACCAATTCAACCTCATGATTTGGTACTATATTTATGTTGTCTAGATCCTCAAAAAATTCCTGATATGGTTGCAAATGTTCTGGTGGGCTTTGTGATGTGACTTCTGAAAAAGACCATGAAGTTGACTGCCTGATCATGTCAATATCATAACAACTTTTCATCCCATAGCTGGATGATGGAAAATGAATTTGACAACAAAAGTCACCCAACACATAAGATATTGGATCCTGTAGAAATTGAAATGACCGCTACATTGGTTCCACTGAAACTTCTTGATTTTCTGTGTGTTTATCCTTTAGCATATACTCAAGATTGTTTTTCAAAAATTGAAATGAATCAAAGCATAATGGTACAGAGTTATTTTGGGTTAACTCATAATTTGTCTCAGGCTTTAAGATTTCATTTGTAATTTGAAAATCAAAGTAGGTCAAGGGATGTAATTTTGGGTTTAGAACACCCTCCATATCAGTAATGGAATCTTCACCTAGTTGATCAGAACATTCTCCCTCTCTACTATTGACAACTTGCTTACAATTTCCTCTCAAAAAATGGAAAGAAGAGAAACATAAGGGCAAAGATTTTTCCCTTACTCTGAAATTTTCTGCATTTTCCTCATCGCTATCATGTTTGTTGTGTAAAGGTTGATTGTCATATCTGAGTTGTAACTGATCTTCTTCCTACCAAAGACATGTTTTTGATTTCTTTGAACAATCCACCTCTATTTCAGCCTCATGATCATCATGATATTGATCACACTTGGGTAGATTATCCAAGTAAGGAATGTCATCACACATGCACATCATATCAGCTGGTTGTTCCTCTACAAGTTAAGATGGAGCTTCATCTTTGACTATATCATGAATTGAATACATGAAAGAATAATTATCCAAACCATGGTACCAAGGGTGAGCTGAAAAATGTTTGGGAACAGTGACCTTTTCTTTCTCTGAAATCAATGGAACATGATGTCTTTGAACATCAATTTTTTCTCTTATGTTAATCTTCTACATCATCTCTTCCATGGCGCTGGCCAGAATGTCTAGTTTAGCTTCTGATGATTTCAGCTGCTCCTTTTCTTTGTTCTTTACCTTTGACCTTTTGATAAGCAAATTGGTCTCCACATCAATTGTAATGTTATGCATTTCTTCGAGAGTTGTAGTGCTCCTTTCTCTTAATTGGAATGCCATCTCAGGATCGAAGGCATCGGGGAAATGCAAGTGAGCTGATCCTGGGGGTGGTCTTATATTAGTAGGCATTGCATGATATATCTTATTGAACCTTGCTGAAAATTGAGGTGTTGTCTCCCCTAGCTGTCTTTTCAAATGGTCATATTCTTCTAGTATGAGAAAGACATTTCTCATGATCACCCATCGATCTAGGAAAATTTTTACATACTGATGGAAACTGCTAATGCTTGCATCTGGAAGATTCTTAAACCAATTATTGACTTTACCTTGCAATGATAGGGAAAAAATTATGACGCAGACATCATCATATTCTACCTCAAACAAATCAAGAAAATCCTCAAGATTTTGAATATTCTTTTCAGCAGTGATCTTCACATTTTCTCCATCAAACTTGGGCAAATTATTGATGTAATTGACATGGAGGTCATGGAGAAAAGGAGGCAAATGTAGAGGCTTGTATTTTTATGGGATTTTTGTAGGTATAGGAGGTGAAGCAAGAGGCTTACAACCATCTGAAGGTTTAGCAAGAGTAGGAGATAAAACATGAGGCTTATGTCTCACTAGGATTTCTACAGATGCATCAGTATGTACATGATCTACAATTTGGGGCTTAGTCTCTTGAGGATCATCAATTAGCACGTGGTCAATGCAATCTTCAACAACGTACTTTTGATCAGGCTTAGAATGAGATAGAACATAATTACATATAAAACCAAAGATGTCTTGAATGCAATCTAGGCTTGAGTACCTGATCTTTCTAGGCTGCTTGGTCATGCTTCAGGTTCTTCCTCCAGTGGAGTCTTTGAGTAGACACTGTCTGGAGCTGATTGGAGTCGCCAGATGAAATATTTCAACCTTCTTGTGTCTAGTCACTGTCCACCATCAGTGATCAGATATGGAACTTGAAGTACACTACTGGAGAAAGGTTCCCCAGTACGGTCGCCATTCTGTTATCACTCTGTAATTTTCCCAAGGCTATGGAGGCAGTCACATAGGCAACATAAAAACCACTTCGAGTCTTGGATCTAGCCCTCCAAGACTCAGAGAGGGATATCTCTATTTGATATAGATTTGTTTGAATAGATATTAGGCTAGCTATGTAGAACAAAGTTTGGATTTTTTAAATGATTGGCTGGAACATGAGAAAAGAGGTCCATTGGGTAATGGGGTCACAACCAAAAGTTCAATCAAAAACAAGTTCTACAGACAACATTACAGGGAAAGGTAGGCACTCTTGTTGGATTCTTTGAATTTCATTTTGGATTTAGAGGAGCAAGGTGAGAGGACCAGGAAATAACAGGGCAATCAAGAATCCTAAAATTAACCATTGAGAAGAAAATATTGACAATTATGTCAAAGACAGAAACAAAGTGTATGTCTCAACAAATTTTGTTCTTTGAACTTCTTTACATAATTCAGAGTATGAAAAACTTAAGAAGTACAATGGAAACAAATCACAGTGAATAATAAAAACATCACCCCCAAAAATGACACAAGAATCTTGTAGTTGTTGTGACTATATTATTGGATTGATGAAATACATAAAGCTCTGTGAGCCCTGATACAAAGTTCAATCATGATCCCTCCTCTTCTCAGGTGCCAGAACCAACAACCCTTTTACATTAAAATCATATGAATAAATAGGATATATCCCCCAACAATTTTTTGAAGTCGGATTCAACCGCCTCGACCAAAAATAACAACAAATCCCCAAAAATCCTGAACTGTCCGCCATGAAAGATGGGACAAATTTCTTCAAAAAAGGGGCTCGCACAGACATTTGTTTCTCTTCAATGATGACACCTGGAAAAAAATGAAGGAGTTTATTGTGTATGGGCATGTTTTGGACAAAAAACTCATTTGGTTTCGCCAAATTCGCCTCCATCTTGTCGTAACAGCTCCTGCAAAATCAAGATTGTAACAGGAAAACCAAAAATCTGAACAATGAGGCTGAAAGACAGCTTCAATTCTCCCAAGTGGTGGCACCTTTGAAAAATATGGAAGATTTTTTTGTTCTTCATCCTGTGTTGAACAAAAACCTCTCTTGGTTTTTTAAAATACGTCTCCTTTTGCCCAGAATCTGCTTCGAAAGACGAGGTGTCAAACAAACAAAAAAACAGGCGGTTTTGAAAAATTGGGGGAAAGTGGTTTTTTGGGGAAAGGTGGTATT